>JABFTP020000001.1:94379452-94538273 GCA_013387265.2 Cryptolaemus montrouzieri | reverse complement strand
TTCCATCTATATTTCAATGGGTAGGATGTACATTGAGAAGGGGGTGTCACTTTTAAGAGTTCGTATACTTCTTGTAGTTTGAAACGAGAATTAATATTTGGTCTGACTTTTGGGTAAATGTTTGTTTCTATTTGATTGATTTTGCCTAGAGCAGGTTTATTTTATATAGGGTCGCTGTCGATTGAAAATTTTGTTACTGAATTTACTGAAAGAGCTTTCCCAGTAATGGCGATGGTAAAAATCCAATAACATCAAGCAATCGTGAATAGAGGTGTTCAGTGAAATATTGTGAAAATAAATATCGTCGTGGGGGTTTCTATTGTTTCATTTTCAGATTTCCGTTGGACTCACGACAAGGTGATTGGCCTCGGGCAATCAATCGGCGGGATTTAATTTCATTTATTCCGCGTAAAGACATCAGGTACAAAAGAATTGGTAGCATACACTTTGCGTATTCGTGTTTTACTGATCATTCGAAACGTTATTTACGCTCTCATGCAGTACCAACTCTGCAACTCGATTTTATGGATTTCGGCGCTGATTCTGATAAAAATAAAAACATAATTACGTATCCCCTGTGAGGCTGAAGTGACTGGAAAACTACTTTTTGACGAACACGGAAGTCCACTATCGACATATTTCTCTTCTACGGCAAACTTAGATTCTTCATGTTCCTCCCGCGAAATTTTTCAATTCAAACGTAAATTAGCTGCGAAACAAAAACAAATCGATAAATTAAGAAATGTATTGATGTCCTACGTCAAAATAATCGTTGATTACGTCGCGGGCGCCAAAAGACCAGATCATTTAGAAAGAACATAAAAGAGTGAAGCAACCATTACGAAGTGTCAAAACGTTCATAGATCACCAAACGGAACATAAGCCGCATACAGAGTATTCAGAAGAAGAAAAAAAATTTGCTCCCACAATTTTTTATAGAAGCCCGGGAATATAAAATTTCCTTCGAGTTCGTCAGGGATTCACTCTCCCGCATAAAGGACAATCTCGAATTGGTTCAATTCGATTAAATTAGAGACGGGTTTCCTTGATAGCGTTTACTTTCGAACATGTGCGTTTGAAATTTGACGGTTCTACCGAAGCAGAAAAAACTGTGTTATACTTTTTGATGAAATCGGAATAAAGAGGAGTATTAGTTACAATTCTAAATTGATTAGTTTCAGATTATGGAGAATTCGGTCGACAACAAAATTTTGGAAATCACGTTCTTGTTTTTATGATTCGAGGACTTTATGCGTATTACAAAATTCCGTTAAGTTATTTCGTCGTTTCTGGAAATATGGCGGGAGGTGAAATAAAACCATACTGATAACCCTTATTTCAAAATTTAAATCAATTGGAATATTGGTAGGCATTTTGTATCTTTGGGAGTCTATAAAACAGGAAAGTGAAAACGTGGAATATTTGTTAACGAATCGTTTCAATCAGGACCCATTGGAACATTGACACATTGAATTGAAGCGGATGCCAAAAAATTTGAATAGAGGCGGAAAAAGTTTTTATAAAATTTCAATGCACTTTTGTGCATATATATATATATATATATATATATATATATATATATATATATATATATATATATATATATATATATATATATATATATATTTCTTTTCTATTCCTGATTCTAGCAGTTTTAATAAATTTCCATCGAAGTCATTTCAGAAAGTTTTTCATTGCGTGACAGCATATATATATATAATGTTTTGATGAGGAATTTAGTTTCCTTTGAAATGTAATATCTCATGTATGTTACCTAAAATATTTCATCTTATTTTTATATTCATATCTAACTCAATAAACGTTTTAATTTAATTTTTGTTTATCAATTAACATTTGAAATCTATTAATAGAAGTATATTTATGTAGATATCTACGTGTATAATAAAACAAACTTCTGTTGTCAATTTTTTTATTTCTCGTTATGAACTTGATCATTTGTATAAATTAATTTGATACACTTTACCACTTAATGAATTTCTACTAGCACAAAAAAATAATTATTGGCTATAATTTTCAATTATGTAATCATAATAAATCTGATATATTATATACATATTAACGATAAATATAATTAGATTTTCAGTTTTTTGACCTAAATTTTAAAACAAATATTTCAAATTTTTCATCATTCATTTCAATAATGATAATAAAACCCATAATTGATATACAGTACCCTGAGCGAAGTTAATTTTAAGGCAATGCGTCTTTTGTTTTGACGGCTACTCGAGACACAGACCAGACGAGTTTACTGGAGTTTTTCGCTGTTTCCTTTGAGGCCACCGTCCGACAGAAATCAGCTAGACATTTCGTGCTGAACCCCGGCCGTTATACGCTTTCATATTGTATTCGAAAATAGAAATTAATTCTCAGCTGCACTTATAACAGTGTAGTGAGTTGTTTGGATAATATTAAATTAGAAATTATTGCGGGTGGACTTATTGAAACCCAATTTTCTCAATAAATCGTAAAAACTTCAACTAGAGTGACAGAAATCCATGTTATTCATCAACTCATTTCCACCAGAATTTACCGAACTAATCACATTTTTGACGAATTCAATAATCTGTAACGTTTTCGCAATAGCTTCTTATTGAATAGATTCAAAAATATCCATAATTTTCCGGTACTCTTTCTCTTTTGATTTCCTTTTCATGAAAAGCTTCTTATGAGTTAGTTACAGTGTGAAAGAGTAACTTTGATGGCATCATTTCTTTCATAGTTGTACAGAAATATTTCTTCACCAAACTTCACCTGTTTTGAGAATTTTCGCTCTTCCGAAAACTCAAATTTTTTGAAATTCACCCTCATAACGTTTCATTTTAGTGTTGATTAAGTTTCAATTTCTAAAATATACAGTATATTTCATAACGATTTCTGAAATTCAGGATGGTATTATGACTCCATATGAAAAACCATTCCAATAATGCCTATAGTCATGTATCGTTCTTTCGAAAGTTTATACTAATAAATTTCTCCGTTATCATTCCGAAGCATTATCTTCGGAGGATGACGCAGTAAAATTTTTCTATGATAGAAATTGCCAACATTGGAACTCGAAACCAATCGATTCCAAACTGATATCAAATAGGAATTTCAGCTAGATGGAAAATGCTTCTTCAAAAGCAAAATTTTTGGTTCAACTATGGAAACCGCCCAAAATTTGCTAAAATATAATCCATTGTGGAATATAATATAATTACTTATCCGAAATCTTTTATGGAATAATGTAAATAATTTATTAAGATTGTAAATACGAATTTAAAACATGAAATGAATGCCAAGAACTTCTGTTGCAGGAAATTTTCAACCCTACACATTATCACTATTCAGTTTTGTGTTCATTTGTAGTCTCTTAGAGGAATTGGAACCTAATTTTAGAAATTTCACAGTTGGTTACTACTCATGAAAATACTAGCATTAATCGTTTTTCAGTTCAACCCTATGTTCCTTATATTTATAATTTTGCTCATTATAAATAGCGGAACGCACACATATACCAAAAATGAACGTATTCAGACGATCCTGATAACTGGTGAATGCTTACAAAACTTTTAATAATTCTGTTAAAATAGCTGGGAAACTACAATTTCTTCTAATCAATCTGCATTTTCAATATGATGGCCAGTTGGCTTCGACAATAAATTCTGCAAAAAATTAAAACTTCAACCCCTTGCAATGAGTTAAAAATTCAATTTTTTCTTAGTTTTTTGTACATCGTACGCACTATGCAACCTATTGCATGATTTGCGACACTGACTGGTAGAAAATGGAGAGTGCGAACATAGAACATGATAGCGTCAAATTGTTTGTCTATTTTCGTCTCTGTACAGATGGATAAATGAATTGATGTTTTGTTTCGGATTTGTTATGAATCGAATAGACTTTTTTTACCAGATATTTCGTCTTTCGCTTTATATTTGTTACATTGGTTTACCGATTACTTCTTGTCAAGAATGTTGTCGAAATTGCATTTGCCATTATTATAATGCACAGTAAATACCTAACTGATACAATATCTGCAATTTATTCATTTTCATAATGTATAGATGATATCATAATAATACATCACCTTTAAACAATTATTTAAAAAAATATCACAATTATGTATTGAATTACTTCAAAAGTTGTTTTATTTAAACAAAATTAATCATTCTTTTCGAAAATGCACTTAACTAATGATATGAATATTCTTGATGTTTTAATACAATTTTCTGGAGGTAAAGTCGGGCATTGCACTTTCGAAACTGAAAATTATTCTCAAAGCAAAGTTCTGGGTCTGAATTCGAATTTTCTATTTTACATTCCTATTTTGAAAAAAGCGTGCTACACTCTTCATAAATTTAAATTAAAATGGGTGTAACTTATAATGGAGTCATATAATAGATGTCTGTTCTTCTTTCCTCCGATTTGAAAATCAAACATTCATAGATTGTCTGCATCTCTCTGAAAAGAGATGCCAAAGTAGGATGGATATTTATAATATTTTGTGTTTAAGTAATTATGGGTTTGTGAAAACATATATTGAAAGCTATTGATAAATAATTGAACATATTCTTCTTTTCTGCATTTCTCATTCAATCCTAGACTACGAAATGTAAAAATAGAGTAAAACCCTTTTTGCTGTTCATGTCTACGCTCATGTCAGTTGAATATCATAGGTTCTTTCGATTTCACGCGTCATCTATGTGCCATATCAGAATAATTCACTCATTATTTTGTCGAATTAGTGCAGAACACTGCACTTATAGATATAGTACAGCACATATAGTCTATTATCAAAGAGGGCGCCAGCGAACAGACTGTTTCGTACGTCAAATTCACTATACTGTGTGAAAATTTTATGTTGAAGTGGGTTCTCATCTAGAGTATATAAATCATCTTTGGTAGTGTCTGCTGGCACCCTTCTTGGTCATGGAATATAAGTGCGGTACTATTTCTATTATTACAGTGTTCTGCACCAATACGACAACATTATAAATAAATTATTCAGATGTGGCACATAGATGACGATTATAATTTTGAGTATTTTTATAATTAAAAACTTTAACGAAAATGATTATTGAGTGAACTATAGAAATCTTTGTTATTTTTTTCTATATTTGATTAATTGTTGATTACATTGCATTTATTGCTTTTTACATTTAGAATATCATAGGATTTTAAATCCTCATTCTTTTGTTACCTAAATAATAATAATAATCTTTTATTCAGCTGCGTGCCATAACATCTGTTCGGAGATGGCTTGGAAGTTTTTGTGTACCACGGAATAGACCGTCCCAATAACATCGACTCGAACATTTTTCTGGCACCTCTTCAGCCCCCATTGATCCCACGTAGGGGGTAAACTACAATATTGCCAATTTCACTGCAGTCACCCCGTACAGATTCTGAAAATACAAAAAAAAAGCAGTAAAAGTTCTATCAAGATGTGTTTTTTTTAAATAAATGAAAAGATCTCACTAAATGAAATAAAGGTTAAGATGGTTTTTATGATATTCATTTTGGGAAGGAAGGAACTGGTACTACACTCTCCTGAGAGTAGTATATAAGGATATTTGTCTCACAACTGTTAAATTCTTTACCGGAGCCCTAAATTTATATTGAAAGATACTAATATTGCTCGATTTCTCAAATTTTATGCAATCATATTGAATATGTTATGTTCACTATTGGTAGTAATGGTAGTGAAATCCTAAAATGATAATTACACTATGTTGTTCCGAATAACAAATAATAATTGATAAATTTGGAAAATTTTGGGAATTAACTGAATGATTTGGAAAGGTAGAGTTGAAATGACGAAAAATCGTTAATAAAATATGGTCTAAGTATAGGCATCGAAAAATAATGTAAGCATGTATATTTTTGGCTCGAGGGAAAGATCAGGACGAAATTGAGGTTATTACTTCAGTTATTACGGAGAAGCAGGGCGGAAAAATTCTGTCTTTGTAGCAACAGTATTAATATATGTAGCATTTCAAATGATGACAACTTTTTTTTCTAGACAAAGAGGAGGATAATCTTCGAAAAGATGCACCCTGGGAACGGGGCCCATGTCCTATTTTTACCGAATAAAAACCATACCATAGGCTAAAATCCTCATGTTGGAAGAATTTGATTGAAGTTTTTTAGGAATATTCAATCCAACATGCTGTCACTGAGATTAGGTATGAATATTTATAATGTGAGGTAGAGGCGCATTATCTTGAAGATTTTTTATCTTGATGCGAACTTCCTGACTCGAGAAGAAAGATTGAGAAGAAATAAAGATAATTATTATAGCAATAATAATAGTATATTATGCATTACAAATAAGGAAGAAACAACTGGGGCCAATCGACCAATTCTTTAAGCTTTTTCATGAAAACTATCCCTCCATAACTCACATCTATACCGAATCCTTCACAGATGACTGCTCATGTTTCAGATGAGTCTTACAAACACCCTCAGATTTGTACTTCACCCTCGTAAGAGTATTCCAGTGAGATATCGAGGATTTTTGTTTCATGATTAGGAGTAGAAGAATCTTCAAAGAGATGAAACCTGTCTACAGAGTTCTACACAGCAGGATTTAGCCTCCATACAGAAAGAATTGGAGTTAGATGGAAACATTGAGCTCACATGCTTTCACTGAAATAAGGCTTAAAACATTAGCAAAGTAAAAACCCTGGCTGACAGATGAATCTTAAAGTTTTTTGTCATGATGTGAAATTCCTGACGATTAGGAAGGAAAAATTGAGTGGAATTTGAGATATTACGAAGAATCAGAACGACAAATTTCAGATATTTCGCCATAGAAAACATGTGACTAATATTTTACTGTCCAATTGTAGCAAAAACATAATACATTATTCATTATAAATAAGGAAAAAACAACCGTGGCCAACCGACCATTCTTCAGTCCTTTTCATGAAAACTATCCCCCCATAGCCCACAACTATACCTAATCCTTCATAGATGACTGCTCATGTTTCAGATGAGTCTTACAAACACCCTCGGATTGGTACTTCACCCTCGTAAGAGTATTCCAGTGAGATATCAAGGATTTTTTTTCATGATTAGGAGTAGAAGAATCATGGAAGAGATGCAACCTATCTACAGAGTTCCAGACCGCAGGCTATAGCCTCCATTCAGAAAGAATTGGCGTTAGATGGGAAGATTGAGATCAACAGCTTTCACTGAGATTAGGCGTGAAAACTTTGAAAAAGATCTCGGTTGAGAGATGAATCTTAAAGTTTTTTGTCTTGATGTGAAATTCCTGATGGTTAGGAAAGAAAAATTAGGTGGAATTCAAGATATTCGAAGAATTAGAGTGACAAATTTCAAATATTTCGCCACAGAAAACATCTGGCTAATATTTTTCTATCTAATTGCAACAAAAAGCATTGTATATAATGCATCACAAATAAGGAAGAAACAACCGGGGACAACCCACCGATTCTTCTGACCTTTTCATAAAAACTATCCCTCCATAGCCCACATCTATACCTAATCCTTCATAGATGACTGCTCATGTTTCAGATGAGTCTTACAAACACCCTCGGATTGGTACTTCACCCTCGTAAGAGTATTCCAGTGAGATATCAAGGATTTTTTTTCATGATTAGGAGTAGAAAAATCATCGAAGAGATGCAACCTATCTACAGAGTTCCAGACCGCAGGCTATAGCCTCCATACAGGAAGAATTGGCGTTAGATGGGAAGATTGAGATCAACAGGTTTCACTGAGATTAGGTGTGAAAACATTGAAAAAGATCTCGGTTGAGAGATGAATCTTAAAGTTTTTTGTCTTGATGTGAAATTCCTGATGATTAGGAAAGAAAGATTGAGTGGAATTCGACATATTAGGAAGAATCAGAGTGACAAATTTCAGATATTTCGCCACAGAAAACATCTGGCTAATATTTTTCTATCTAATTGCAACAAAAAGCATTGTATATAATGCATCACAAATAAGGAAGAAACAACCGGGGCCAACCCACCGATTCTTCTGACCTTTTCATAAAAACTATCCCTCCATAGCCCACATCTATACCTAATCCTTCATAGATGACTGCTCATGTTTCAGATGAGTCTCACAAACACCCTCGGATTGGTACTTCACCCTCGTAAGAGTATTCCAGTGAGATATCAAGGATTTTTGTTTCATGATTAGGAGTAAGAAAATCTTTGAAGAGATGAAACCTGTCTACAGAGTTCTAGACAGCAGGATTTAGCTTCCATACAAAAAGAATTGGAGTTAGATGGGAAGATTGAGATCAACAGGTTTCACTGAGATTAGGTGTGAAAACTTTGAAAAAGATCTCGGTTGAGAGATGAATCTTAAAGTTTTTTGTCTTGATGTGAAATTCCTGATAATTAGGAAAGAAAGATTGAGTGGAATTCGACATATTACGAAGAATCAGAGTGACAAATTTCAGATATTTCACCACAGAAAACATCTGGCTAATATTTTTCTATCTAATTGCAACAAAAAGCATTGTATATAATGCATCACAAATAAGGAAGAAACAACCGGGGCCAACCCACCGATTCTTCTGACCTTTTCATAAAAACTATCCCTCCATAGCCCACATCTATACCTAATCCTTCATAGATGACTGCTCATGTTTCAGATGAGTCTTACAAACACCCTCGGATTGGTACTTCACCCTCGTAAGAGTATTCCAGTGAGATATCAAGGATTTTTTTTCATGATTAGGAGTAGAAAAATCATCGAAGAGATGCAACCTATCTACAGAGTTCCAGACCGCAGGCTATAGCCTCCATACAGGAAGAATAGGCGTTAGATGGGAAGATTGAGATCAACAGGTTTCACTGAGATTAGGTGTGAAAACATTGAAAAAGATCTCGGTTGAGAGATGAATCTTAAAGTTTTTTGTCTTGATGTGAAATTCTTGATGATTAGGAAAGAAAGATTGAGTGGAATTCGACATATTACGAAGAATCAGAGTGACAAATTTCAGATATTTCGCCATAGAAAACATCTGGCTAATATTTTTCTATCCAATCCTAGCAATAAGCATAATATATAATGCATTACAAATAAGGAAGAAACAACCGGGGCCAACTGACCGATTCTTCAACCCTTTTCCTGAAAACTATCCGCCCATAGCCCACATCTATACATAATCCTTCATAGATGACTGCTCATGTTTCAGAGGAGTCTTACAAACACCCTCGGATTGGTACTTCACCCTCGTAAGAGTATTTCAGTGAGATATCAAGGATTTTTTTTCATGCAGGCTAAAGCCTCCATTCAGAAAGAATTGGCGTTAGATGGGAAGATTGAGATCAACAGCTTTCACTGAGATTAGGCGTGAAAAATTTGAAAAAGATCTCGTTTGAGAGATGAATCTTAAAGTTTTTGTCTTGATCTGAAATTCCTGATGATTAGGAAAGAAAGATTGAGTGGAATTCGACATATTACGAAGAATCAGAGTGACAAATTTCAGATATTTCGCCATAGAAAACATGTCACTAATATTTTACTGTCCAATTGTAGCAAAAACATAATAGCAGTTTCAGATGAGTCTCACAAACACCCTCGAATCGGTCTTCACCCTCGTAAGAGTATTCCAGTGAGATATTAAAGATTTTTGTTTCATGATTAGGAGTAGTTAGTAGTAGAGTTCCAGACTGTAGGCTATAGCCTCCATATAGGAAGGATTGGCGTTAGATGGGAAGATTGAGCTTAACATGCTTCCACTGAGATTAGGGGTGAAAACTTAGGAAAAAAACCCGGTTGAGGGGTGATATCGTAATGTTCTTGGGTTTGGTGTAATTTCCTGGCTCGGGAAGAAAGACTGAGAAGAATTTGAGTTATTAGTTGGGACATTGCAAAGAATTAGAGCAGAACGTTTCAAATATTTCGCCACAGAAAACATTAGGCCAATATTATTCTGTCCAATGGAAGCAATAAGATTAGTGTATTATATATTACAAGTAAAGGTTCCTTTTCATTAGAGCGTTTTGACGCTGATTCGGATGGTCATGTGATTTTCAGCGTTGACGCTAGAAAGTTGAGATTTCTGAACTTTATAGCGTCAGACGTTAGAAGAGACAAGTGACAAGTTTATATTTTCCATCTTCAAAGTTGCCAATAAAAACCCTGAAACCAGTTTTCTTCAATACAAAATGGCTTAGTCTCTTTTATAGTCATCCAGTTATTGCGCCATATTAAATTTCGATAATCGAACAACATAGTTATAGGTCTTGAAAAAAGAATTTCGCAATAGATAACACTGTGGTTATTCAATACATAAAAAGGGAAAAAAGACATCTCTAATTATTGTCCGATTCCTTTATTGCCTATTTTGTTTAAGATACTGGAGAGGTGTATGGCGGACCAGACAGCGCATTATTTCGAAGACAATGAAATCTTTTTCAGTTGCCAGTTCGGTTTCAGACGTGGTAGGAGTACTACTCAGGGAGTCTAGCGGTTGGTGTCAGATGTGATGTATAGATTCGAGAATCGAAAGTATAGACTTACGAAGTTTTGTGATTCCAGTAAGGCGTTTGATTGCGTGACCCATTATGTCCTTGACAAGTGTCGTCTGTATGGTTTCGGCGTGGAGAGCGTCCGTCTGTTGGAGTCTTATTTGAACAATAGAACCCAGATTGTGAAAGTGTACGGCGTGTCATCTGCGATGATGGTCCTGGATGTAGGTGTACCGCAAGGATCGGTCTTAGGACCGATTCTATTTCTGATATATATTAATGGCTTACCTCTAATTGAGGATGAGGCGGATTATACCATCTTCGCGAATGATGCGGGGTTCACATCAGAAGGAGACTCGGTGGAGGTGGTGGAAGAGAAAGCGCAAAGAGTAGAGCAGAGAGCTATTGACTGGTTTGCAGCCAATAAGCTCACACTCAATGCAGATAAGACTCAGTCAATGCTGTTTACGCTGAGACATCTGGAGGGAGGGAAAAACACGGAGAGTGTCAAGTTTTTGGGTATTTACCTGGATCCGACTATTAAGTGGGACAAACACATTGAGTATGTGTCTGGTAGGTTGAGTAGTTGTGTATTCTTGCTGAGAAACCTGGTTCGGTGTGTGACTACGAGCACTTTAGTATCGACATACTATGCACTCTTCCATTCAGTGATGACCTATGGAATGATTGTTTAGGGGCGTGCTGCTGGATCTGTTTTCGGTCTACAGAGGAGGGCCTTGATTACAGGGGAGATTGTAGGCGGGCGTTTCTGGGGTTGGAAATATTAACTTTCCCTTCTACCTTCATACTTGAAAACGTACTGTACCTAAAGACCAATGAAATGAAATTTCCGACGCATGGATCATTACATTCGAACCCTACACGCAGAGGAGACGATCACCTTGTTTTATACTGCCGATTGAGTAAGTGGCAGAGAGGCTTCGAATTCATTTCCATAAAGCTCTTCAACAAATTGCCTCTTTCCGTGCGCACTCTACCTTTGCTAGATTTCAAGAGGGCAGTGAAGAATATCCTGTGTAAACGTGCCTATTATAGTGTGAGTGAATTTCTTGAGGATGACCTCACCCGTCTCACTCCATGATTTTTATATTGTATTGTATTGTTGGCCTCAATCCATGATCGTCATATTGTATTTCTATATTGTATTGTTTATGTGTATATATATCTTAATTTTATTTTAATATTCTGATTGTATTTGAGTGTAAGATGACAACTGTAAATACTTATATTCTGTATTTAGCAGGAATAAATCTATCTATCTAACTAAAGATTTCAGAAATGATACCAAATCAATGAAAAATAGACTTTATATTCACCTAAAATAAGTGACAAGTGACATATTTTGACGCTGAAACACCCTTTTCATGGGAGCGTCATAATTTCATAGAAAAATAGGTCACATGACCATTTTGACGCTTGAAACGAGCGTCAAAACGCTCCAACGAAAAGGCACCTTAAAGCAAACAAGGAAGACCAGGAGTTTTTTAGCTTTTTAATGCAGTTTCTTGAATGGCCCATATATATAGTTCATCCTTTAAAGATGACTTTGGCGTACCAACAAGTATTCAAGTTTTCTATCAAGAATTTTTTCCAAGACTAAGATCTTTATATCTTCAAAAGTATACACCGTCTCCAGACAACGAGCACGTAGGATATAATTCCAATACTGGGACTTATGACGTTAGAAGGGAAGATTGAAGTCGCGGACGAAAGTTAAATTAAATTATTTTTGTTCTACCAATCCTCACACTAATTAAATAATAATAAATATAGCTTTGATATTTATGAACCTTCTATGCAATATTAAATAAATGTATAGATACGTTAATTCAGGAAATATTTCCTTTTTAATGTTGCAATCTTCTTCGATTATAAATTCTGTGGTATAGATAAATTAACATACCATTCTATGTCGCAGATGTGTTTCTTGAGGAGAATATGGAAATAATCTAATTATATTGAAAATCTATTTAAAATTATTCATTCTCATAAAAAACTCAAAACAATATAAAATAATCAAACTTACATTTCTATATTTTACCAGATTTTTCAGTCGCCGAAAACTTTATAAGCTTTACTTATTCTTTCTCAATTCCAACATAGTCAATCCTCACACTAAAATATTATACTCAACAAATTCATCTTCGCCCTAAATGTTTCCAAAAGCATTTATAAACTCATTCCAGACTTTTAATTTTCGTCCATTTTGTATACTTTTCGCATCTCTGTCAAAAAACTTTTTCTAAGTTGCATCTCAGAGTTACTCCTTCTATGCACTCATAGAGTTTTGATATTTAACTAGACATAATTTTTTTGCTGATGTTAAATTCGCCTTCACCTACTTCACGAAAAATACTTTCAGTCCCAATCAAAATATACAATTTCTTGCTTGAAAACAAATTGATTGTAGTACCGTCACCATTTACATTTCAGCACTTCGTTTGCGAAAAGTGAAATTCCGAAAACACTTGAAATAATTGTATTAGACGTATTTTGATTCTGACTTGCGCAGAGATATTCTTCGATGATTTTCTCAGATCATATATATTCTCAATCTTAAATTTACCAATCTTCTTTTATTATAAATTTTATGGTGTGGTTAAATGTACATACTATTCTGTGTTAAAATATAATTTTCTAGAAGAGAATATGACAGCGATACTTTAACATTTTGAACAGTGAAATTGGCGTTAGAAGAAGTTAAAAGTACCCCACAAAAATCAATTTTTAAAAGTATTTTGATATAACACTTATATTTTCAATTCACAACTTTTCCATGAAATATTTTCATTTCACATAGACTAATTTTCTACTTGTTCACCAGTACAGCGATACTGCAATGACTTAATAATTTATTCTTTATATCAGAAATTTAAAATTTGTTATTTCCTATTCGATGAGGTATCCTTAGTGAATTATTGGTTCACTTCCTTTAAGTTTTTATACATACGAGGGTGATACCAGAAGTACCTGGCCTCATTTAGAAATGGAATTTGTTTGAAGATTGAACAGTGCGTTTAGTAATTGCTCAGTATTGAATTTTCTGCGACAAGACAAGCATAGCAATGGTCAACCGAATAAGGTGACCACGCCAGAAATTGCGAAGAAAATCCACAAAGATGTTGTTTCAATCAAGTGTTTAGCGATATTTCACAGCAATAATCTAATGAAACATTAGTTCATCATTTTCCACCTGAAAGCAGAAGAAAATGGCAACTTTTGGCTGAAAATAAAGTGGTGTATCATAAAAACAATGCACCAGCTCACAGATCCATTATCGCAACGGTCAAAATCAAAGTCAAAGTGAGATAATTTTCTTTTTCGAAACTCTGTTGGATGGGGGTCAAAAATTTTACCACAATGAAGAAGTGAAATCAGCAGTTCATGGCTCAAATGTATTGAACTTGCTGGAAAAAGTGTAAAGAGCTGAAAGGAAATTATTTGAAATATAAAGATTTCTAAAAAACAAGTACTGTGTTTTAAGGAATTTTACTTAATAATTGCGATTCGTAACGCGTTTCACTACACCGTAGCTTCTTCAGACGAATGATTATGCAGAAAAATGTAAATGAGAATATAACTATAAATGTTCTTGAGTAATTAAAAGCTTATTGGTCGCCTCCTCCTAAGTGGTTATTTATGACAGGTATATCCAATAAAATTAAGGAATAGATTGCTCCCCGAAAAGATTCAATAGAGGTGAAGGGCTTAAATCGACTTGTTCATTGATGAGTCTACCTGAGTGTTTGTATTTATTTATTTCTAAAGTTTCCCAAAGATCTACCTTCAATATTTATTATCTGTATGCAAAATTTCAAACTGTGGGTCGAAAAGAATGATTATTTTCTAAGAGATGATTCGCGTAATTTGAATCTGATTTTTTATTTGAAAAACTGCGTTTATGTTCCGATATTCTAATATTAAAATTTCTATGTGTTCTACCAATGTAGAAATTATCACAGTCATTGCAATTCAATCTATAAACACCTGATTTATTGTTTTTACCTGGTTTGGTTTATTATTTTTATATATTTGCCTAAATTATTATTAGTTTGGAAAGCTATGTTGAAATTATTGCTACTTAAGAATGATTTCAGTTTCTCACTTATATAATGCCAACGTAGGTCAAGGTGTTGAATTTTTGTTTCAATTTATCGACAGGGTAAACTTCATTCAATGCGATTCTACTTTGTTTTTTATTTAAAATATTATTTATTAGTTTGGGATTGTAACCATTATTTTTGGCTATTTGTTTAATCAAATTTAGTTCTTTGTTGAAATTTTCTGGTGATAGCGGGATGTTAATCAATCTATGAATAAAACTATTGAATGCTGACATTTTATGTTGATATGGATGACACGACGAGTTGTGTATTATAATATCTGTATGTGACGGCTTATGGTAAATTGCGAAAACATGTTTTCCATTTTCATTCGAAATTGTTACGTCTAAGAAATTTATCGAATTATTGCTTTCTATTTCGGTTGTGAATGCAATTTTTGGATGTAATGAATTTATATGATTTTCGATAATTTTCAACTGTCTATCTGTTCCTGTGAAGCAAATAATGATATCGTCTACATAGCGATACCAGTATAAACAATATTTACTGAGTGGATGATTATGAATTAATTTCTCTAAGTTATTCATGAAAATTTCTGCTAACAAAGGACTCAACGGATTGCCCATAATCAAGCCGTCTTCAATAGTATAATATTTGTAATTGAAATGGAAATAATTTTGATCTAAACAAATTTTTAATAATGAAAGAATATCTGATTTAATGATAGTATTGACATGATTCTCTCTAATAATTCTTCAACTAAGTAATAATCTAATTAATTATTAGAGAGAATCATACGGTGTAGTGAAACGCGTTACGAATCGCAATTATTAAGTAAAATTCCTTAAAACACAGTACTTGTTTTTTATTATTGATAATGGAATTTTACCAAGTAAAAGCCTCCCAAATTCAAATGATAAAGATTTCTTTTTCAAAATGTTTATTTTCGCTGTTAGATTAGGTATTTATGGGATTAACCTTGTACACAAACAGTTTAATATCTTTTTATTTGAAGATTCGGATTCGACACGCTTTTCTAAGAAATTCAATAATCACTTTTGCTAAGTGGATGACGGTCTTGAAAAATCGTATATTCTCAATGAGGGTATTTGTTTGAAAAAAGAGCATCATTTAGAAATGTGTAGAGATTCCGACTGCCAGAACGTTTCAAGATAATGTCGCGCGAGGTTGCTGGTATGCAGAGGAGTATTATCTTCTGAAATTGTCACCGAGGGCACCTGCCAGAGTCACACTATGGGCTCCAGCACTAGATCCGCGTAATTCCTAGCCGTTACACTCGCAGGAAACGAAATCAAATCTATTTTGCCTCCCAGCATAATGCCACCCCAAAACTACCCTACGCCCTTGGTATTTCGGAATTTGTGTTGCTGCTTGTCTTTCAAGATCCCTTAAAACCCGAATCCGGCTGTCATCTGATCGAACACCAATTCTGGTCTCATCCGAAAAAAGAACATTTCGCCAATTCCCAATATTCCAAAATTGGTGCTCGATACAACAATTAAGTCTGATAATTTTTTGTTGTCTGGTTAGCTCTGGAATTCTCTAAGGGCTGTATAAACCCCTTGAACGAAGTCTTTGACGTATCGTTTCGACTGATACACTGATGCCTGTTTTTCCAGAAATTGCTTTTGGAGTATGGGGTGCGACGCACTAGGGTCTCTTCTTGCAATTAGTCACAAAAAGCGGTCTTTTTCTTCAGAAGTGATCTTCCTACGACTTCTAGGCTTATTTTGCAGACATTGTAGCTCCACGCATCGGGCGTAGGTTTTTCTGTGTCACCCCTTCTTTACCCAGAGCAATTATTCGACCCCTCTGCACATCAGACAATCCAACGTAAGGCATTTTCAATTATGATTATGAGCTTTTTTAAATTTTGAAATTCACAGTTTCAAATCTCAGTGACGACTAAGTACAATATCCCGAACATGTGATGATAATTCAACTTTTCTTATCATACTATCCAGTTTTTTTACAACAAAAAACTTCATTCTTCACAAGTAGTCAAAGATCCATGGTTAAAAACAATGAAAAATGTGAAATACCGTGTGATTCCATATAAATTTGATTGTGTGTAAATGAATTCAATTCGTCGGCAGTCGAATTGCTTTCTTTGTCTTCAGTATTGATTAACTCCAGTTATTCTCAAGTAGTAGCAGCATATAATAAAAAATAAGAAAAAACGTATGAATCCATTTTTTATATAATGTTTATTAAAATTATATAAGATTTTCGTTGTGACATTGTTTTGGAATGGAGAATACATTTTATGTAAATTTACAATGTTGAAAAAAATGAGTGATATAAAGTTCTATCTCCAATTTCAAGAGATATTTCTAATTTGACTAGAAAAACAATGATTTGTTCAGATGGTAGCATAGTAGTTTTCTCGCTTGCCGAGTAATATTATTGCACAGCCCTTATACACTTAATATCATGAAAGGCACATTGGCTGATGAAGCAATATAAATTTAGTATTTTACTCTGTTGAGAAAATTATATGCAGCACCTAAAGCCCAGCTAACTTCGTGACCATCGATTTTTTTGAACAACTAAAAAAAAATTATTAAGATATATTGAGTTGTTTTTAATATAGACTTACATTAATTGGCGTTTCTAATTTAAGTCCCAATCCATATTCTAACAATATCCATATGAAAGACAAATCAAGGCACATAAATGGTTGATCCGCATTAGGATTTGTGCAAGCTGAAAAAAAAATTAATTCATACATTTGTAGCACTTTTAATTTCAGAGCAACAGTCCTCTGGATTTCTCCGAAATTCAATGTTTTTATTTACTAGCATTGAAGTATAGTTTTTTAGTATACGGTACGCGGAATTGGTCAATAAAACACTAAATATTTTTCATCCAAATTTCTTGTATCGCTTTCAAAAGAGGCCCCTTCCGAAATAATACGTTTACGCCAACGAATAATCAAATCATCATAACATTTTTCAAATGCTTTTTCGGGAATTTTATATCTTCTATCGATTCAAAACGGGTACCCGAAGATAAACTGCACATATTTTTGATATATATACATCCATATTCAAAAATTGAGGAAACTATATTCACTAAAGCAGTACAAATACTCTATAATAATTGGAGACTTCAACCCCAACCAAATGAAAAATAAACAAATAAATAAGTTTCTCCAAAATGGTACCTTCAAAAATACATTACACCACCAACGTTTTTAATGGACAACAACCCGGAAAAGTATAAAGTCGGCAGAAGCCATATCAGGTGAATACGATTGTTATTCGATAGTATTTGTCGAGTTTTGGTCAGAAATTCATTATTTATGTTATTATATTCTTTAATTACCGTCTGACCTTCAGGCAAGAATTCTGAGTTCACAACACCGCTATAATTAAAGCAGTCAATATTACCTTGACTTTTGGTCGACTTTGACGTGGTTTTTTCGGTGTCGGTTCAGTTGAAAGGCGCCATTCCGAAGCTTATTGACTGGTTTGCAAACTATCGTTTTAAATGTTACTAATTGATT
Source organism: Cryptolaemus montrouzieri (assembly GCA_013387265.2). Taxonomy (NCBI): domain Eukaryota; kingdom Metazoa; phylum Arthropoda; class Insecta; order Coleoptera; family Coccinellidae; genus Cryptolaemus; species Cryptolaemus montrouzieri. The sequence goes on along the minus strand of JABFTP020000001.1, from coordinate 94,520,199 downwards.
CGTGAAACACAGAAAGTTCATTGTCTATCTTTTTTAAACTTGAATGATGATTTTCAATTATCATTCCTTTCGCACTATCGATATTAACTTCAACTGAAGATGTTGATGGCCGACCAAAGTGAGGAAAATCTTCCACCACATCTTGGCAGCTGTTGAATATGCACGTGTTTTTGATAAAGTCGATTCATCGTAGGCCTTCTGTAATATTTTGTTTTGTTTTCATTCATCGTCATTCTTTTTTTCTCGTGTTATATGAATGGAATTCTGAATTGGTTGAGAATTTGTTCTTGTTGTCGTACACATATTTCAAGCACTCCAGTATGAACACCGATGTCACTGTCAGTATTCCCTGAGATTGCATTCATTGATCAGATCATCTTACTGAGCTGTTTGATATAATTTTTGGAAAAGCAATTTGAATTTTCTTCAATACATCCAAAAATTCAGAAGAAATTGAATATTTTTTATATGTACTTACCATCAACTGCGGCATTCTTAAAACCTTCTAATTTTATTCTTCCTCCAGATAGAGGATCTGCAAAGATATAATTCAGTAACCCTTTCATACAAGTTACAATGTAACTCACCAATCAATCCAGCTTCGGCAGCGCGGTCGAAATAATAACTGAAGGCGAATATAACCTTGTTTGGTAACTCTTCTGGTGGTTTGGAATTCTGAAGTACAAAGTCCTTGATAATACTGTTACATTTTTCCATGTTCACAATTGGTATTTCTTCATCTACCCAAAATTCATTTTGTCCTTTTGAATTCATTGTTGAAAAATTGACTTTCGGACCACTTACGTAATAAATTTCATTCCCATATTTAAATTTCCGACCTGGAATAGAAATAATTCTTGACCATTACGTTTTGAAACCTTCAACAAACATTTTTAAGTAGTAAATAATATTTTCATTTAGTGTTCAGCTAGATATTGAAATAAAATATCATCTTTATGTTTACATTTTAAACATATACAGATGATTCTTGGAAATTGTATTCAGCATCCCCGTTGAGACAAATTAATTAACTCGACATGTCCATTTCAGAATCTCGTTTTACTATACCTGTGATGATGTGATTCACGCATTCACTAGTAATATTTTTTGAGTCTTTTTGTCCGTGTGTGAGAATTTTTTTTCTTGCTGCTTTAAGCCCTAGGCCAAGAAAACTGTGCGTATAAACTGGTATGTTTCCCTTTGGTGATGGAGCCAGATGAATTCGATCTTTATGTATTAAACTAGAAGGTGCAATAGCAGCAAATGTCACCTGGGTGGATCCACCACCCAAATCAAGTGCTGCGACAGTGTTTGCAGGATTTCCATTGATTCTACCTGAAAAAATAAAGCACAATTTATCGAATTGAAAATACGTTTTCATTAGTAACACATTGAAGAATACCAAACAAAGCAATTTTTTTTTAAATATCCCGTAATGAGATATGAATTCAACAGCTGACAATGTTTATGCAATGTTATGTGCAACGCCAAAACGCATATCTTTGTTCAATATATAATACTAGCCTAAACTTGAGACTTCATTCGATTGCAACGACGAAAAGCGACAGACAGAAGTCTGACGCGTTTATAATATTATTATGGATTAAAATTATTGTCGCGTAATATTTTGCACCTTCAAGGATGGTTTTAATAAAAATACTTGAACACTATTTTTAACTTTGTAATTGAAATCTTACTGGATTCCAATTTTAAAACTGAGCGAATTCCATACAACATTTCACTGGCTCTTCTACATTTATTAATGAGGTTTTCGATCAAGATCTCAAACGCAATTTTCATGCTTCAAGATTAAAAATTGAGTTCCATACAGACATTCCAATCCTTATTTAATACCTTTGTAATTAAGAACTTATAGACAATTTTCTATGTATCCCCCCTAATACCCAAGGAATTCCTATGCAAACTTTAAGGCATAGAGAGTATAGAGTATAGAAAGCATTGAATATAAAACGTCCAGTAAAAAAGCCGCTAAACATAAAAAGACGTTTGTATAATAATAGGCGTTTAGTGTATTATGTATGATGCACTTGAGTTCAACCCACATACTATTACTGAAATATATCAATGTTCAATCACACAAGAGTAACAAAAATCATCTATTGTGGATTTATAAAGAACTAGTGAGCCCATTAAGATCATCTTTTATATCTAAACAGCTAATATACAAAACGCCTAATATACAAAAAGGCCTAATAATCTGACCTAACCTAATATACTATACGCCTAATGTACTGAACGCCAAATATACTGAACGCCTCTTCATATCCAACTTTATCTATACTGAACGCGTCATTATATTCACTGATACTCTTACTTAATAGTTCTTTATGTTATATGGAACTCTCTCATATATAGCCTCACACATTCTTATGATAACGCAGCTTCCAGTATTGTTTTATGGATACTGGCTCATCAACCATACAAATTTCAACATTATTCACTACTATCCAATTTAAAGAGATACATTCAATTTGAAAATTTCAACTTTCTCTAATAGAGCTAGCATAAGATGAAATTAAAAAGCAAGTAAACATTTATTCAAAAAAAAACGAATTGTTCAATCATCCTGCAGGCAGAGAAATTCAATCATCAAGATATTAATTCATAATATCCCAAGTTTTAGTTCCAAAAATATATAATATATACTTCAGAAAAATCGATATATACATATCTATAGTTTCAAATTTTTAATTTTTACTTAACGGCTCTGATTCTAATAAGATCGGATAAAAATGGAATAAGATTCATGAATTATAATGAACAACAAATATGAGCTTAAAACAACAAGATGGAAGATTTACTTCTCAAGTATATTAATGAAATAGAAAATAAAGTTCTTCTCAAAATTAAAATTTCTTGAGACTATCCAAAAGACAAAGGCGAGAAATTAGTAATGAAATAAAGGAACACTACTGAATACATAGAAAATTCACCTTACATAACTTTTTTGTCTTAATTCAAATTGACCAAAATTCACACAATTTGCTTACCAGAAAGAACAAACATCTTCTAAATTGAAGTGTTCTTGTGGAAAGCAGAAATGAGATTCAAACATCCACAAATTTCTGAATTACGTTATGAACCTTCATATACAATACGAGTTAACGATGTTAACTATATATCAATCTCGGTACAACTATTTCTTGTAACTGTTAATTTCCTAGATTCTTAACTGTCCAGTTGGCAATTGATTTCGAGTAGTCAGTTTCTTTCAGGACAGAAATTATAAACCAAAACTGAAAATTTTGAGAACTCCATGTCTCCCTCTCCGCAAGCAGTTTCTGACTTATAATTGATAATTGATAATCTCTTTTTGTCATCAAAGGATAATTACATGACTTGTCAACATAGTTACATACAAATACAAAAATGTTCAAAACGTTAAACGCTAAACACCAACTAACATCAAAATATTAATACAAAATGTCCTTATTCAATTCCACTTGAGTACTCCTTCGAAAAATTCCACATATGTATAGATTGTCCTGCTTAAGGAGTCTCTTCACACGTCCTTCAAAAGTGGTGCATGGCGGCTTCTTTAGGTTGTCAGGTATGGATTTATAGAATTTAATACACCAATAGTGCCAACTTGAGTTTCCTTCAAGCGATGAAGATTTATAGTAAACAGGTTTCTCTGCCTGTAAATATATACAGGGTTACAAACAGCTCCTTACAGCTCGTCGTATTTTACAACCACATATGCTCATAACTGCTTCCTTCTGTTTCAAGAGTATCCGTTTTAGCTCTGTACTATGTCCCCTCTCAAGTATTCCATAACTAGCTACTGAATGGAAATTAGACAAATAAGCCATCTTAGCAATCTCTGATGATGCCATTGTATTCATTCTTCTGATTGTAAAAATGGCATTGGACAGTTTTCTTGTGAGAGCCATTACATGGTCATGCTAGGTGAGATCACCGGCAGTTAGGACTCCAAGTAGATTTATTGGTTCATCATTACCAGTCTCTGTTCCAAATCTAGTTTTTGGTGATTTATTATTTAATTTCAGTCCATTTGATGAGAAACATTGCGCAGCACCCTCAAGTGAATGCCCCTTGGGCACCAAAGCACAGTAACTCTGTAGCACTTAGTTGTCGAAGTGCGGCTTTGCATTCGTCAACTAGTTTGGATGTAACCTTCGTATCTTTCAGATATCTAAGGGCGTTCTGGCTGTCACAGCATATGTAAATGTACTTCCTGTGTAGGTTTTCCTATACACACTGGAGAAAGGCAAATATTTCTCCTAAAGCAATAGTAATGTTTGCCCTCGGGCCGTGGACGCCGATGGCTGTACCCATCCCGGCTTTGGATATGTCTGTAAACCAGGTGTAGCCCTGTGGGAGGGGTAAGGCGTGGGGTGTGAACCAAACTTCTTTTGGTGGAATGACGACCTTGAAGGGTTCGTCAAAGTGGTAGGTGCCTCTCATTTGATCTCCTCTTGTGAGAAGGTCAGGTCGGAGTTTTCTAATTTTGTTGAGGGATGTAGAGTGTCAGGAAGTTGGATTTCTGTCCCTCCACAAACCTCCTTCCCACAGTCTCAAAGATGCCCTCATGGCCGCCACCATTATGTGTAGTGGAGGGACGCCCTGAAGAAGCCGTGGGTGTGGATCTCAAGGCTCCCGTGACTGTTACACATGCTTGCCTTTGAATCTTGTTTATTTTGCTCCGTTGTGTGTTCTTGTCCAGTGCAGATCACCATACGATGGCCGCAAAGGTCAGGCGCGATATTATCACTGTTGTGTATAATCAATAAATTATGTTTGGTTTGAGTCCCCACCTGGAGCCGAATAATCTCCGGCAGGTCCCGAGTGTGTTTTGCGCTCTTTGCGCTTCTCTTTCAATGTGATTGTCCCAATTTAGTTGGGCGTTAAGCATCACACCTAGATATTTCACTTGTTTTACTAGTGTTAGTAAAACAAGGTAATTTCCTTTTTCGAGTGAATAGAATCATGTCTATTTTGTTTGGATTAATAGACAGGTTGTCCTCCCTGCACCCTTGTTCAGACATTTGCAGAGCGTACAGCGTAACTTCGCATATTTTGAGGTTTTTCCCATGAACAAGGAATACGAGATCATCGGCATAACCCACCAAAAAGTGCCCAGCATCGGTAAGGCCCCCCAGGTGCCCATCCAGCATGAGGTTCCGAGGAGAGGAGATAGTACTCCCCTGAGGACATCCCCTAATGGCGGTCCCCCAGATGGTCGAAAGCGTGTTGTCGAAAGCTTCCTCTATGTCTAGGAATATTACTAGAATGACTTCGCCTTTTTTCAGTCCTTTCTCAATATACCCTACTGCAGAGTGTAGTGCTGAGTCGACTGATCTACCTTGCTCGTATGCATGTTGAGTGATATGTACGGGGCGCTCCGCTAGGGTATTCTCCCTAAGATATCTTTCTAGTAGTCTCTCCATAATCTTCAGTAGGAAGGAGGTTAGTCTAACTTTGGCGATTTTATGTAAGATCTTGCCCGGCTTGGAAATGAAGACCTCCCAAACCCTTTTCCAGGGGTCCGGAACAGCTTTTTTATAACCAATTTTTTGTGTAAAGTTTAAAACACTTCTGATATGACTGTGATCTCAACTATTTCAAGCACTTTCATTCGTGAACCACTTAAATTCATATCATGGAGATTTTGTTAATTATTTCAGAAGTAGTCATTACCGCTGGACATCTCAAACAATTTTCATCGATTGTTGATGAAGGAATAATTTTTTTTTGAATAGACAAAAGCTAAACTACTTGATGAATATGGTTGAAACTGTCAGATATTTAGGAACATTTATGATACTACGCACGCTAACTCTCAGATTTTCTAAGCACTTCTTGAAAGAACCTCGAAAATCAGATATTTATGGGTGAGTGAATTTGAAACTTACCCAACAAGAAATTAACTGTGAACCAAGAAAATATTCCTTCATCTATGCCATCCATTATACCTACTGCATCTTCTGATGTGATAAATGGAACTTGTTTCAATCTAGTTTTAACACTGTGCAAGAGATTCTCCGCTTTATCTGCTGGTAAAAGTCGAAGCCCAGCAGTTGCTTTCAAAAATAGTGATGCATTAGTCCAATGTTCTCTAGGTATTTCATTTTTTGCTTCTTCGACTAAGACATCAATAGATTTTGCACCCTAAAGACATAAATTCGAAACAACTCAGAAAAAACATACCTAAAGATAACCAATTACCTCATCTGGATTATCAACAAATGATGATAGACCCACTTTGTTGAATTTGAATAATTCTTTGTCCAGAACTAAATGGGAACCTATTTATCAAAATATATTTTTATATTGCATATGTAAATTGACAAAAACAGGTTAATATAATAAAATATTCAAGTCTTACTCACCTATATAAGATTCATGGAATGTAAAAGCATGTACTCTTGAACCAGTACTTCCTGCATCTATGACTATTGCATACACGGGTTTGTGATACCCAAAATTTACAGCCATTTTATCGATCATCAAAGTCCCTATGTGCCAAGGAATGTTGTCTACATATAAGACTGAAAGTAATACCAAATATCAGTATGACAATAAAAGTCGCATGTTATCCTTATAATCTAGAGCAGAGAAATTAAAGATGCCAAGCATGCTTTTGACCATAAATTTTTGTTAGCAATATTTACCTAACAAATTAAATAAAATAAGTGAATGATTACAACACCAACAGTAAAAAAATGTGGACAGAAACATCAGCATTAAACTGATAACTAAGGTAATTCTTCCAACAGTGGTGTAATAAATTCTCTGCAGCAGCAAATGCTTCAATTCAGAGTTGAATTTTGTTAAATTCAAAAATTTTCAATAGGCAGGAAGCCTATTATACATTTTTATTATCCAGTAGTCGATAGTTTCATTATTTTTTTCCTACATAGAGGTATTTCCAAATCTGCTGCATTACTTGAATTGAAATTATGTGATGATTTATGGCTGAACGACTTGATTTGCATATTTTCATGTGTTTCACAGCTTGATAAATGAATTCACCGCTAAAAGTACGTATTCTCAAATAAATATCGACTTGTGAGACGACCCAGAACCGGAGTCTTTTTTGTTCATTTGCTAAAATTACCCACATATTTCTTGATTTTTAATATAATTGAATTTAATTATCAATTGTGCATACTATATTGTGTAGATCAACCTGAAAAACATTTTATATAGTTCATCTGAATTCAAAATTACAGTGAAAAGACGGTCATTTGCCAGAATCATTCAATAATTTCATTTTAAAATCTCAATGTAGTGAAATATTACGTATTTTAAGGCAGGTTAAAATCACCCAAAGGCGTAAAAATCGTGAAGAAGGATTTCATCCAAACTTAGATAAGTAATCAAGCGCAAAAATACGTTATTCTCAATAGTTATTGAACACCGTTTCGTATCCACAATCACAGGCACCATCTGGTATTTTCTCAAACTGCAATCATCGTGTCGTGACGAAGTAACGCGTCTCCAAAAATGCCTAAACTACATTCACTCTGAAAAAAGAACAATGATCTTCCTAACTGTCTTTATTATGATGGAGTGTCAAGTTCCGATGGGATAGAAATTGTTAATTTGTTTGCTGACTTTTTTTCGTAGGTTTATAGCAGAGAGGTAATTGTGCCACCCAGGGTGGCACAATTTTCGTCAAATGCTGTGTTTGGGGTGATACAGGGTATGAAGCCTAGTTTGTTAACTGGTTACGACGGTATACCCTGTTTTCTGTTAAAGAAATGTGTTTATACACTATCAACGCCTATAAGTACGCTTTTCAGTATCTCTCTGGGATTCCTTCTTCTTGGAAGCACAACTTTATTATTCCTTTACACAAGTCTGGTTCCAAGTCAGATATAGCTAACTACAGGGGCTTATGCATTCAGTCGGTTATCCCGAAAATGTTTGATGCTGATTTCTTTTGTGGCATTGCTACCCAGTATTGATAAATGAACAGCATGGTTTTTATAAGGGGCGTTCAACTGAAACAAACCTTTTGCTTTACCTCAATGACATAATTAATTGTTTTGGTACCGGTCAGCAGATAGACTCAATTTATACAGATTTCTCTAAAGCCTTCCATAGGGTGAACATTAATATTTTGGTGATGAAACTCAAGGCACTGGGCATTACTGGTTCACTTCTATCCTGGTTAAGTAGCTTTTTAAATAACCGTATTATATTGGTTCGGTATAGGAACTTTTTATTGAGGGAGATTTCTGCTTCATCAGGTGTTCCTCAGGGATCACATCTAGGCCCACTCTTGTTTAACGTATTCATAAACGATGTGAAAAAATCGCTCTCATCTAAATTCTTATTATTTGCGGATGATATGAAGATCTACTCCATAATTAGAAGCTCTTCTGAGGCTGCTCGGTTACAGATTCAGTTGGATAGGTTTCATCTGTGGACTGAAATAAACTATTTGCGTCTGAACGTCAATAAATGTAGTATAATCACATTTAGTAGAACCAAGACGCCTATACTTCATGATTACACATTAGGGGGTCATTGTCTTACACGAGTCCGGTTGATAAGAGATTTGGGAATTTTTATTGATTGCAAGCTAAACTTCAAAGAACATATACAGAATATAGTCTCTACATCTTATCAATCACTCGGTTTCATTCTCCGAAGTGCTCGGGAGTTTTCACACAATACCATCAGAATATTATTTTGTTCCTTGGTAAGATCTAATTTGGAGTATCTATCGACTGTGTAGTCACCTTGTTACAAGTGCGACATTAACTATTTGGAGGGGATGCAGAGGAAGTTTTTGCGCTTCTTGGGGTATAGGACACACACAGCTGGTGCTTCAAACTTTCAACCTTGATTATCTTGTTATCAGAAGGAGGATGTCCAGCCTGGCAGTACTCTTTAAATTACTGAACATAAAATCTCCTGATCTGCCGATGCAGATAAATTTCAATGTTTCAGATAGATTAACAAGCAATACACCCCTACTTCGGCTTGATATTTGTAGACACAACTATAGTAAAAACTCCTTTTTTATAATTGTTTTTCTCTTGCTAATGGCCTTGGTGCCAAATTAGATTTCTTCTCTCTGTCCCTCCCAGCTTTTAAATTAAGAGCAACTAGGTTGCTTAGAAATGTTTAGGGTATCAATGCTAAACTGTAGATGTACTTTGTATGTTTTGCACTTTAGTGAACTTCTTAAGTGTTTAAAATTGAAAAAAAATTATTTGTTTCGAGCAACTGAAATTTTGAATAACTGTTGTATTTTTATTTTTGTATAATTCTCTGATATCTGTAATTGTTTGTAAATGGGGTATCCCGTTAATTGACTAAATAAATAAATATATTCAATTTAGATCAAAAAGCTTCAGAAAATTTTCAAATATTTCCAGAATTTTTCTAAATACCAACTAATGGAAAAAGTAAATATGCTATAATGAGGAAAATGTAAATCTGAACTTGTATGCCAAATTTCATCAGAATCCAATAAAAATATTCAATCGACTTATTTTCAGTCTCTTTTGATAGTTTTAAGGCAAAAGTAGGTTTCTTAATAAGCCAATTGTGAACATGCATTCGTTTCGCAGTAGTTTTTATTTTATTGTTATTATCTTTCTTATCAATATATTTCTTGTAATTCTGTTGAAAGGGGTTTCCGTATACTTTTATACAAATTGATGTATACAATTTTGTATTTGAACTAAATAAAAAAATAAATATTGTGATAGGTTGAATTATTTCTTTGAGCTTGCTTTAACAATATTGTTGCTGAGGTGATAAATATCCTGTGTTTTGCTTTCCTTTGAATTTGAGATCAGTCATTCGACTTCCTCCTCAATGCGGTTAAAAACGAAAAATGATTCGAGGCTGTTGCAGGTATAACATAGATGTTGCACATGTATATTCAAAATTATTATTATTATGTATCAGGATCATGAATATTATAGTACTTATTGCATAATGGATTTTCTTATATGCAATTTTAACAGAAAAAAACTTATTATATTATATATGAAAAAATTTCAACACTCGAGATAATGAAAATAATTAGGTAATTTAACACACTATAGTCAAAATCAAGAATTAGTTTTTAGAGCTTGGCTACATCTAGAATAAGTTGCACTATTACATACTGCCTCAATGAGTCATTAACCATCACTATATATAAAAATATTTTGATCTCTACTGGCCTATTATATATAAGGTTGAATTTCAAAATAGATGATATACTTACTTCCAAACAGGGTCAATATTGATCCACTTAGTATAAGACATAATAGAGAAGTATGTATTGAAAACCCTTTCTTGGAATGTTTGTGCCTTTTTCCTGGCATTTGTGAATGTACATTCTGTTCTTTAAGCTAGAAAAATTCAACAATATATTAGAAAATCACTTGATTCGTTTAGAAGAAAACAAAAATTAACACCTCAATAATATATGATTAAATGAAAAAAGTTAATTTACTATATGTTAATTGAAAAAAGTAAACGAAAGAAAACCCAATTATAATTTGGGGTTATGTTCAAAACAAAACCACGACAAAATATAAACTTACTGAATAATACTCTTGTAATTCCTAAAATTGAATAAAACCATGAAATTACTGTAAGAAAAGCTCCTAATGAGCAAGGAATGAAAGAAAACTAGAAATCGAAAAGTAGAGAATGAAAACAAAAAGTAAACAGGTATAGATATACCCCTGAAAATAGAAATTTCAATGCCAATACATACCTTTGTACGTCTACGTAGTTCACCAGTCATTGTTATTTTATAATTTTGTGTTTGTATATTCTTAGACTTAATGCGTTTCTTATCTTACTTCAATCATAAATCGATTATATAATAAAGCCGTGGAAAATCGAATTAGATAACGTCTGTGCAACAAGTTTTCCTTTCTTTTTGAATTCTGCATTCCAAACAGAATAAAAACTGGGAATCAAAATTCGACTTAACTTGGTACTTTTAAATTTGTAAGGGAACACTCATTTTTTGTGAAATATTTCGCAAATATATAAAAAAATGAAAATATCGATTTTAGATAGTTTTCTCGAGGAAACTTTGTACGATTGTGCAATCAAAATAACTTTTTACTCGAATAGTACCTAAACAGATAAGATAATAATTCTTTTAGACGTAGTCAGGGTCATACTCATTTATAATTTATGATTTTTGATATAAATTAATCCAGTAATTCATTACCCTTATTTGAATTCGAAGAATTATTGAAAAGAAAAGTGTATTTTCAATTTCATTTAAATCATTTTTATATAATTATCTGCATCCTATATCCATATCTATGATATTCATGTGCGGATCTAGGTGCATCGTTTCAAAATATTCGATATACTCAATCACAATTAAATGCTTTCCTGAACTTATAATAATCAGTTAAATACGATATAAAATTAAAATTATTGAAATAATTAATTTAGGAATACATAATCCAATGTACTGTTCTTTCTAAGGATTGTATTGTTGAAGAATTTGAAATGGTTTGCCTAGTTAATGAAGAAGAAAATGAATTCTGTGAACCGAAAAATATAATAATTTAGTTATTTTCGAAGTCTGTGAAATAGTAACAAATATGCTGATCAGATCCTTAATTAGATGAAAGAACAAACTCAAATATTCTAAAATACTGGTAATATCTCTCGTATTTCAACAAATAATATTTTTGGAAACAGAGAACCATCATAAAATTTATATGTATGATTTTCAAACAAAATTTTGTGTAGGGTAAAATTTCACAGAGAGTGAAACAAATCGTAATAGGTATATAATTAAATCAAAAACTAAAATTAGTTTTAAAATTGAATAATTCCGTTGCGTTGAGCTTATAGCTTCCTGTCCTATGAAAAATATATTATAACGCTTTTTTTGAACTGCTTTTAATCGGGATACTTTTCGAAATGTTAGTTTTGTGTTAATTCTTATGATATCTCAAATTATAATGTTATTTGTGTCTACAATTTGTCCTGTCTATTGGAACTGATGATAAAAGATAAAGTTAGAAGTGATGATTCGAAAAATATAGTTGTTTTCATTCTGTAGTCAAATAGTCAAATGTCGAGTGTCAATCTTCTATGGTTAGAGTTTGTATTTCTAACCCTCAAAAAATGACTAAATATTTATATTCATATGAATTGTTTTGCGGTTTTATCAGTTTATACCCTGAATATTGTTATGTATTTTTGAAGAATGAAGGTGCTCTGATTCAATTCAACACAAAGATTACGAACATATTGTTTCACTCGTCTTCAGCAAAATATGGAGAAAATGTCCAAGAAACTATTACCTGCTAGTTGTTTGTTTTGTGTTAACTCTTCTACTAGCGTCCGAAAATTCAAAATTACTGAGGATTATGGTGGAGGAAGCACTATCCGTTATGATCTCACATATTTTCTTGGACATCAGGTAAATACTGGATAAGATATGACTATATTGTAGCATTTCTACTAATGCTTCTTTTACAGATTGAGCTGTACCTAAGAGATGACGATCTCTTATGTAGCAACTGTATGAATTTTTTTGAAAATATGGCCTACACAAAAAGAAGACTGATAGATTTCTTGAGAGATAGGGATGAATCTGCAGATATAAAAATGAAAGGATTTAATGATATCTGGAAAGGTTTTACACAGTTTGCAGGTACTTTAGTACAATTCAATCCAAATGATACTGAAGAAACTTGGAATTGTGATGTTAATATGAGGTGTCAAACGCCTAACCCTTTAATTCATACATATTCAGAACCTTATGATCAGGAATATGAAGCTGAATTCACCGAACAGGAAAGAATGCGAAGTAGATCAGGTAAATTTAATTAAAACTATGTTGAATGTTTATATACTTTGAAGCAGTCCACTTAGGATTCTTAATAGTTAACGAATTTTAATTCATGGTATGAGGTCTTTCTAATAGGACAATAGATAGATTATCTTATTAGATTTTTCAATTATTCAGTACTATTGCTTTCATTTGATTTATTGAACTCGAAATAGTGAAAGATGCAAGGAATATTGATGAATCTTAAAGTGATGAGCTCTTTAAGATTCTTCAGTATCATCTTACATAATTTTCTTCACATTTCAAAACAATTTCAATTATATACAGGGTTTATAGGATGCTGATGGCCAAACTTCAGTGGGTTATTGCACATATCATTTGCAACAAAAAGTCTTATAACACTTTTTGAAAAGTTGATACTTTTGTGTTTTTCCATGAAAATAAGAATATTTCTGTTAGCATTAAATTTCCTATAAGAAAAGTATGTATGAGTGTTAGAAAAATGTTTTATACTGGGTGCATTTTAACACTATTACTTAGAATTGAAATAAATTGTTGGAAAGATGTATGTCAAATGTAATAACATATTTGCATTAATAATTTTCGATGTAACCTCCATTTTGACGGATAAATCTGATTATCAGGGCAGTACCTCCGATCCACACTTATAAGATCATCAAGCACAAAAAATACAACTTTCAACAACTGTTACTAAAGAGGAAAGTCAATTGACAACAAAGGTCGTAATGAATAGTACTAACATCGAGAAGTTTGAATGAGAACTGAAAAATATCAGACAGAAGGCACTCATGACAAATGAGGCCGCAATATCGTATGCAAATTTTCACGAGAACTTACAGAAATGTTTTGAGGAAAGAATGCCAAAAGGGAAGATGGCAAGGACGTCATAGGAAAGTCAAGCATTGAAAAACGCACTCAGAACAGCTGAAACTGTACACCGTGTACAGAGGAGTGCTGCATCTGGCTAGGTTAGAGTGCCTCACAAATCTAGAGATAAGCGCAGGTTTCCATCATGGTACAGTTCAGCTCTGATTGAGAATATACTGGGTGATTCATCAGTGGCGCGGTGTTCTGTAGCTCGTACACTCTTGAAGATTTTATTTTTGTTAAAACTGTATTGTATTCAGAAAGTAAAAATCTACTTTAGCAATTTATTTTGAAGTAAACAGGGTGTCCAAATTTTCTAGAAAAAAATCTTGGGAGGTTTTTTCAGATTGGAAGACCACTTTTTTGTTGAAGATTCAAGAGCGTAATAAACTCTGCTATAATGTCTTTAGGTAATAAGTTATTTTTGTGTGTAGTTTCGTCACAATTTTTTTTTCCGTAAAAATTCATGAAAATAGGCTCTCACATCATCGCATGCTCCTTCGGCTAGAGAGGATAAATACTTTTTTCCTTTTGTTTTCTTATTGCCCAAGGATAGCTTTATTGATGAATTGAAATAGATTATCCTCATTTTATACAGGATTGACTCAAAAAATTATTGAATATTGTAATTTTAAAAATATCATATCTTGATTTTTTCAAATGGAACATCCTGTATTGTATTATTCATGTCAACGCATAAAATATTGTGCCATAGTTTTGCAGAAGTAACCTTATCTTTATCTTCGATCATTTTCGAAATAAAAAGAATAAACTAAAATAATAAAATCAGAGGTTGCGAAAGAAGAATTTATTAGTACATATCATTATACTTGATCAGAGAAATGGAGATATTTTAAGGTAGTCGCGTCTGAAATACGTAATAGATTGGTTTTTGGTGAGATGATCTACAAGGTGTTGAACTATTTCAATAAGTGTTCGAAATGTTGCCTGTTTCTTTGTAGACACAACTCAATCCTTCTGAGGAAAGACCGTTGAACTCTCGACAACATTTACGGATTAACTGACTGAAAGGCATCGACTATTCTCTGTCTCATATCCAACTGTGTTGTAGAAGGAACCTGGTGAACGATGCCCTTAATATAAACACACAAGAAAAATTCTGACTTGTAAGGTCAGGAGACTTAGCTGGCCATCTAACAGGACCACCACATCCTATCCATTTGTTTGGAAATACATGACTCGAATGCTCCCTACCTGATGTGAGTAATGTGCCAGTGCTCCATCCTCTTGAAACCACAAATCTCTTCTTATATGCTCTGGTACATCGGCAAGTAACATTGGTAGATGATTTTGCAGAAAATCTAAATACATTTCACTATTGAGGTGCCCGTCGAAAAAGTGTGGCCCAATTAGATATCCATCTGCTAAAGTGACCCATACATTCGAGGACCAACGATGCTGGTGATCTACTTATCTCATGAGGTGTGGATTTTCCGTGGCGTAATAATGAAAGTTGTGCCTGTTAACAAGCCCATTCTTGTCGAAAGTTGTCTCGTCCGAGAAAAGAACTCTGCTAAACATATTTGGATTTTCCGCTACTTTGTCACTGCCCAATTGCAAAAATTCATTCGATTTTCATAGTCTTGATTGTTCAGTTCCTGGTGCAGCTGTACATGATATGATTCTCTGGACGGAAGTTTGACTTATATCTGTTAACTGAAAAATCTCTCTTTGGCTTTTATATGGGTCCTCTGTCACCGTCAACAAAACTCATAACTGGTTGTCTTCAGCTGTAGCAGTTTTTGGTTTTACAGGTTTTTTGTAAGCGATATTACCCGTTTCGATAAATCTAATAAGAAGTTTTTCAAAGCATCCTGCATCAGGATGCCTCTTATCAGGAAAACTTTGTGCATAAACTCTACTTGTCAACAAAGAATTTCTATCACACTCACCCAGAATAAAAATCATATCAACCATTTCTTCTTTGGAGAACTTCATGGCAGTCAATCGAGAAAATTGGGTTCAACCCTCACTTTAACAATGTTTAATAACGAAACACTGATAAGTTCACCATGTAAAATGCAGAATATGATATGATACCTTACAGAAGGCACAAATAAAAAAAATTTCGACACATACCTCGATTTACGTTGTGACCATCTTGATTTTATCATTCTTTAAAAGAATTATCTTGTTTAGGTTTCATTTTTACTACTTGAATCATTACAGAAAAAAAACTTCTGTGCGAATAATGATGCATGTTGATGAGTTTGATACGGTTTGTATCAATATTTTACGCGTTGACATGAATAATAAAATATCTTTGGGCAATAAGAAAACGCAAGGAAAAAGTAGTTATCTTCTCTGGCCGAAGGAGCATGCGATGATGTGAGAGCCTATTTTCATGAATTTTACGGAAAAAAAATATCGTGACGAAACAACTCACCAAAAAACTTATTACTATTATTATTAAACAAAAAGTGGTTTTCCAAACTTAAAAAACACCCAAGATTTATTTATAGAAAATTTAGACACCCTGTTTACTACAAAATAAATTGTTAAAGTAGATTCTTACTTTCTAAATACAATACGGTTCGAACAAAAATGGATTCTTCAAGAGTGTACGAGCTACAGAGCACCGCGCCGCTGGTGAATCACCCAGTATTGAGAAAGGAAAAAGCGTTCGGAAAATATAAAAAATATGGTTCGGAGTTTCATTTGAGAAGATATAAAGAACTGGGAAATAATGTCAAGCTCCAGATCAGGTCTGCCTATCTAAATTTTATTAATGTCTCTGAGCAACAATTGAATCTGGATCAATCCGATTTCTGGTCCTTCATTCAGGAAAAGAAATGAAAGGTGAAAACGAAATCTACAGGAAGCAGAAAGAAATTGCTAACGCTTTTGCAAAATGCTTCAGTAGTGTGTTTGATGCACCCAATAACAGCTTACTGGATGATGGTGGTGTTGCTGTGCAGAGTGTTATAGACTTAAAGTCTATTTCTGTTGAGGACATCCTCCTTGCTGCTAAGAAGTTAAACAATAAGCAAACTGCGGGTCCTGATGGCATTTCAAGTTTTTTAGTGAGAGATTGTATATCTTGTTTTACACACCCCTTGTGCCATGTATTTAATTTGATTCCAAGTACTTGCACTTTTCCTTCTGAATGGAAAGTGGCTAAAATTATTCCTGTCTTGAAAAAAGGTGATCCATCATGTATAAATAATTATAGACCCATCACAATACTATCGAACTTCTCTAAACTATTTGAGATTGTTATATACAATTTTCTTTATTCTGAAATTTGTGGTCAGATTAGTGTGGAACAGCATGGCTTTATGTCTAAAAGGTCATGCATTTCTAATTTAGTTATAATATCGCAGTATATACACGAAATTCTGGATCAGGCAGGCCAGGTTGATGTGATATACACAGACTTTAAGAAAGCCTTTGATAGAGTGTGTCATCAAGTATTACTGATGAAGTTGAAGAATAGGTTTGGATTCTCTGATAGCCTGGTGGTATTTAACAGGCCGCCATCAGTATGTCCAGATTGAGAACTCTCGATCACAAGAATATATTTCCACCTCGGGCGTTCCGCAGGGTTCAAACCTGGGACCACTTCTCTTTCATAGATGATCTTATGGATTTAATTGATGTCTCTAAGTAAGTGTATACTGATGACTTGAAATTATATTGTAGTATAGATAATGAGACCGACTGTTTGAAGCTCCAGGAAGCTGTCCACTCTGTGTATCGCTGGTGTCAAGTCAATCAACTTGACCTAAATGTGTTAAAGTGCACTGTTGTGAGCTTTACTAGAAAAATGAATTCTGGGGTTTTCGATTATCAAATTGATGGAACCAATTTATGTCGTTCCAAGACTTCATCATCTAAATGCAGAACGAGTAAATCGTCATTAAGATCAAATGATAACAGAGCTTTTTGAAGAAACTTTTTGAAGAAAAAAGTTAACGTATGGATTGTATAATCTTTCCATTTGTTATTTTAATTTAAAGTAATAGTCTTAAAATTCAATAAAATAAGACGTTTCTTTTTTCCGATTTTAGTAGATTAATTGCTTTGGCCCATGATATTGCTGCAAAAGAAACAGCTAATGCATAAGTTGATATATCGTTGAAAAGCTTATTAAATGCAATAGTTTTTGCCGAAAAAAACCTGTCCTAATTTATAACATTTTAGCGATATGACCACCTAGAAAATAATCTTTCAATCTCTTACAACACCCAGTATAGAACATTTTTCTAACCTTCATACATATTTTTCTTATAGCAAATTCAATGCTCTTTCTGATGGTATGTCTAAATTTCATGTGGCTAGAAGAATAACGGAAATATCCTTATTTTATGGAAAAAAAACACAAAAATTCTTGCAATTAAGAAATGTTCAATAAAAGAGTAACTATCAACTTTACAAAAGAGTGTTACAAGACTTTTTTGTTGCAAATGATATGTACAATAACCCCCTAAAGTTTGGCCATCAGCATCCGATACACCCTGTATAAAATTTATGTGGAATATATAAAACTCTATAACTCTTTATTTGAATTTTTTTTTTACTTTGAACATTATTTATTGTTCTTGTTAAAAGAAGAATTGGAATTTGAATTTGACATGACTGTGTTTTATATCTGTATATAATGATTATCAATTACAAAAAAGTTGGAATTATTACATTACAGCGGTACCATCAGAGGGTTTATCTGAATCAGATAGAGAAATAAGGCAATTATTCAAACGAAGAAGAAGAGGTCATAACTGGACGAGACGCAAAGGTGAACAGAAGTCACGTGCTTTATCTCATACTTATGATTCATATAGAGGCTATGGAGCTTATTCAGTCAGTGATTTCAGAAGAAACTGCTATTCATCTAGTAGTGGTCGAGGGTAAGAAGAATTGTTTTTATTATTTCTCTTCTCATTAGTGTGAACTTAGCCACACGTTTCCATCCAAAGATTCTGATATGGTGAATGTTGAATGTGGGATAGAGTGAACACTGTGCGGCACGTTGTCAAATCTAAAATATTTTGGCAAAGAAATAGAATAAAAACCTAACAGGACCGTACATGTGCTGCAATATGTCAGAACACTGCCACAAAACGCACTATTTCATCAAACTATGGCGAGTACCACTAACAGCTTACGCCTTGAGCTAGAACATATACAGAGAGTACCAATTAATGTTTCATAAAGTGATAGATATAGAGCATTCTGTTTTATGAATATTCTGACGGTTTGCTGCTCTGGTACGGTTCTGTACGGTTTGTCAACTCTTTCTGAAATATTGATTGGAAGTCCCAGTATATTTTCTGTTTAGGCCGAAAGTCATGGTGGTACTCGCCGTAGCTCGAATGAAATAAAGCATTCTGTTTTATGAATATTCTGACGGTTTGCTGCTCTGGTACGGTTCTGTACGGTTTGTCAACTCTTTCTGAAATATTGATTGGAAGCCCCAGTATATTTTCTATTTATATTTAAACTCATAGTGGTACTCGCCGTAGTTTGAATGAAATAGTTAATTTTGTTCTATGAATGGTCTGACGATTGGCCACTCTTGTATGGTACCTCTTTTGAAATATCGATTTGAACTCCCGGTACATGTTCTATTTTTAGCCCTAAGCTCATTGTGGTACTGGCCGTAGTTTGAATAAAATAGAGCATTTCGTTCTATGAATGTACTGATAGTTTGCAGCTCCTGTAAGGTCTTCTTCTTGGCCAAAACTCGCGCTGTTATATGAATCATATAGAGAAATTTGTCCATCGTTATTTTATCGACGAATCAAATCATTCGGTATGTACTAAACTAGTTACTTCGAAAATTATTTATACATGCCACCCTTGCATTGTTCCGAATGACTAACTATCCACATTAAACAGTCTAGTCGTCGCTAAGTATTCTAACATCATCCCTGAAGAAGAAGGAGAAATATTTTAGATTTGGCAACGTAGCACACAGTATTCACTCTATCTCACATTCAACATTCACCATGTCAGAATCTGTGGATGGAAAAGTGTGGCTAAGTTCACATTAATTCTCTTCTCATAATATGTTCCTCAGGTCATCTGCATCATTTAAGTCGATAGGGGCGCCAAGAAGCCGCCCAACCTCAAAAAGAAAACAGAAAATGGTGGAAGGGAAACCTTTGAAGACGCGTTCTGCCAGTCGTCTTGAAGTTTATTATGCCAACAAGACAGCCCAGAGAGAATCCAACAAGTATTACTGTATGGTTTCAGACTGTACTCTCTTCTTTGAAAATTTAGATAATTTAAATTTGCACAAAGTGGAAGATCATGATATAATTGCAAGATATGATTGTCAGCAATGTTCTAAAGTATACACAACAAAGTGAGTATTATACTTTCTTTTTGTCGAAATCTCAATGACATTTAAAATCAACCACAAGATCTCAGTTTAGTTATTGGATTCCGGAATATATACTGCGCTCGCATTAAAATGGATAATTGTAATTTTCTTTAAAATTGTTGGGAAAAATAGTGATATTATTTCGAAAGAAAAATCTCTGTAATATTTTCTGTGGTTCTTCTTTTTTATTTTTCATTTGGCCCGTTGACGTCTAGGCTTGATTTCTTCGTTAAACTGGTGCAACAACGACGCATAATACTCTTCAGTTATTGATTTTCATTTTTCCAAATAATTATTTATCTATGATTTCATGAATATTCCAAAAATATGAGGCCATAACCTCACCTTCTTGGGTGCCCATTCACTTCAAAAAATAGTCTGTCTATTCATTTTCCTGGAGTATAGAAGTGAATCCATGTTTTGTACATGTATGTAGTATTGAAAGTTCATGAGGATTGCGACGAAAAGCGCCAAAACGGATTCAGGGTCAACTGAATGATTGCGTTTATTCCATAGAGCAAACGCGTCACCTATCTTGCTAACAGCTTTCTTCTTCTTCCTGCACGGCGCCTTTATGGGTAGCACATAG
The DNA here is from genome assembly GCA_013387265.2 of Cryptolaemus montrouzieri. NCBI lineage: Eukaryota > Metazoa > Arthropoda > Insecta > Coleoptera > Coccinellidae > Cryptolaemus > Cryptolaemus montrouzieri. Next base: position 94,499,604 of record JABFTP020000001.1, on the reverse strand, counting down.
GTCATTTGACCCATTGTACGAGCCGTGTTGTGTTATTTTGTTATCAGTCTTGCAGAAACTTTTTGATGAAGTTTGCATGACGATGCCTACCCAATAGTTCAGGGCCTCGGTGGTGTTCCAGTTTTAAAAGGAGAGCAGGTGGGTCCACGGGGTGGTCAGAATAAGTTCTGGTCCCATTGGCCTAACAGCTGTTGCTTTTTTGGCAAGGCTGTCTGCTATCTCATTTCCTTCGATACCCTGATGGGCTGGGCACCAAAGCAGAGTAACTCTGTTTGTAGCACTGAGTTGTTGAAGTGCTGCTTTGCATTCGTCAACTGGTTTGGATGTAACCTTCGTACCTTTCAGATATCCAAGGGCGTTCTGGCTGTCACAGCATATGTAAATGTACTTCCTGTGTAGGTTTTCTTATACACACTGGAGAATCGCAAATAGTTCTGCGTGTGTTACGGTGACGTGGTCTCCTAGAGCAATCCTAATGTTTGCCTTTGGGCCGTAAACACCCATCCTGGTTTTGGACCCGTCTATAAACGAGCTGAGGGACCGGCTTGAATTAGTAACTGAGTTATATAATAGATAAGAGTGAAGACCTAAAGCTCTTGAGAAATAGATTACGTTTAAAATATAGGTTTGAAGTAAATAAAGCGAAAATTAAGGCAAATGACCAGTCAATTCTGAGATCTGCTAAACGGCCCAACAATGTCAGAAAAAAACTGCCGACACCAAAATTAATCCCAATGAGTATAGTGAATTTTTTGCATTTGCTGTCGGTCGTGTGGTTGAGACAATTCCAACTGATAATCTCAATACCATCTGATAATCTTTTTTTGAAGGAAATTCCGAATAACTTGAATTTTTCTTTTACTGAAGTTAGTACCATCATGATGAGAGACATTATAAATTTACTGAAAAAGAGTAAATCTAGAGATTACTATGGCCTATCAGTAATGTTGCTAAAGAGAAATGTTGACAAAATTATCAGTCCACTTAATTATTTGATTAACAGATGCTAAACTAAAAAAAGAGCAATTAAAAATTAAATAAATTGCTGGAAGTGTCCTCCACCTGCAAGAATACAGGCCTCTGTCCTCCTTCGCATATTATCACTCACTCTTTGAAATATTCCTGGGGTATTTCATATCGTGTCACAAGAGGTTATTATTCGATTTCTCAATTTTTCTACAGTGTTCACTGGAGTGGTATAAACTAAACTTTTGAGATATCCCCATAAGAAAAAGTCTAAACTATTTAAGTCTGGGGACTTAAGAGGCCATGGTTCAGGCCCACCTCGACCTATACATCAGTTGTTGAATGTATTATTCAAGAATTCCCTAGATTCTCCACTAAAATGTGCTGGTGCCCTGTCATGCATGAACCAAATTATGTTTCTCACCAAAAGCGGCACATCCTCGAGCAATAAAGGTAACTCCTCAAGAAATTGCCGATAAGCGGGACCGTTTATTCTGTTAGGCAAAAAATGGCCCAATCAAATAATGTCCAATTATTCCGACCCAGACATTTAGTGAGAATTGTTCTTGATGATGAGATTTTTTAATAAAATGGGGGTTTTCCTCAGCCCAATAATGATTATTGTGAAAATTTGTAATATCAGTTCTCGAAAAGTTAGCTTCGTCTGTGAACATTATTTCATTATCATAATGAGCATTTTCTCTAATTTTATCTAACAACCATCGGCAGAAATTGAGTCTTGGAGAAAAATCTCGGGGAAGTAGAGATTGGATGCGTTGAATATGAAACGGGTACAAAAAAAGTCGTGGAGAATCCTCCAAACTAGAACATGTGAAATATTCAACTGATTTCCAATTTTTCTTGTACTCACATGAGGATTCAAATCAATACAATTAAAAACTGCTTCCTCAATATCTGTAGTTCTCATTGTTTGAGTTGCACCTTTTAAATGATTATTTGCAGTAAACGTACCAGTTTCCCTCAACCTTCTGTGGATATTTGAAAATGTTCGTCTGTCTGGTGTTACTCGATTTGGAAAGCGCACCTGATATAATCGCCTAGCTTTTGTTGTGTTTCCGTCAGCCAGACCGTACATGTAATGGATATCAGCCAATTCGGCGTTAGTAAAACTCAGCAATAATTTCAAAAGTCTCATAACTAATCGTTAATTAAATAAACAATTCGAGCAGACACTGGTTCAATTTTACCAACTGTCAAAATAAATAAATAAATGAAAAAAATCAAAGCCTACTAGTAATTTTTTAATTAGAAGTGCTTTAATTTCAGCGAATGCATACAAGCGTTTAATAATTCTTTGCTCGAGAACGGTTGGAGATAGGAAAAAATTATTGGTATCAAAAAAGTTTCTAAATTGAACGAAGATGAAGACAGTTGATAATTGGAAATTATTTGATTGGGCAATTTTTTTTGCCTAACAGACTAAACGGTCCCGCTTATCGGCTATTTCTTGAGGAGGAGTTACTTTTATTGCTCGAGGATGTGCCACTTTTGGTGAGAAACATAATGTGGTTCATGCATGACGGGGCACCAGCACATTTTAGTGAAGAAGCTAAGGAATTCTTGAATGATACATTCAACAACCGATGGATAGGTCGAGGTGGGCCTGAACCATGGCCTCCTAGGTCCCCAGACTTCAATAGTTTATACTTTTTCTTCTGGGGATATCTCAAAAGTTTAGTTTATACCACTCCAGTGAAGACTGTAGAAGAATTGAGAAATAGAATAATATCTTGTGACACGATATGAAATACCCCAGGAATATTTCAAAAAGTGCGCGATAATATGCGAAGAAGGACAGAGGCCTGTATTCTTGCAGGTGGAGGACACTTTCAGCAATTTATTTAGTTTTTAAATGTTCTTTTTTTTGGTTTGATATTGAATGAGTACAAGTTGAGTCTCAGAAGACGAGCTATCAAAATAAAAACAAATTTTGGGCATACCTATCGAGTTTTGCTATCATTTTTTTCAGCGAATAACATACAATTCAAATATTTTTTCACTCTAAAACGGTTGGAGATACAAAAAAATTACAAGTGTCAAAAAAGTTTTTAAATCGAACGAAGATGACGAAAATTGATTGTACGCTGATCAGTGGCGTACTGCAAAAAAGTTTGAAAGGGCAAAAGAAGACATGGCTCCGGAAAAGAAAACACCTTGTAGATTCTAGTTAAAATTTAGGACGTGTAGTGATGGAGGCTGTAAAAAATAGCTTGCATTCCAAATTTCAGCTGAATATCTCAAAAACTGCAGGAGTTTTGAAAAAAAAACAATTTTTCCTGAAATGTCAACACCCTGTGGCTCCGTAACGAAGATTTTGCGGACCTACGTTTATATGAACCTTTTTTCTTAAAATTGCACGTAGATTTACCTCCTCAAGTTGTGACATACTATAATGTAACACCCTGTATATCTAAGATGTGATTAATATTTCATATTAATTCAATAACTCTCAGGAAATCAAATTGTGTGAAACTTATTTAGTATGTTTTTATTTATAGGAATGATCTGGAAATACACAGCAGGGTTCATGACACAGATATACTGCACTGTTTTTTATGCAGAGTTCAAATTGTGGGGACGGAAAATCTCCAAGAACATCTAAGACATCATCAAGAATACTCTGTAGATTGTCGATTCTGTTTTTGTTCGTATTTAAGTAGAGGTGAATTAGAAGACCATGTTTCCAAAGAACATAGAGGAAAAGATAAAAAAAAAATCGTTGAAAAAAACACCATCTTAAAACGAATAGTGAGTGAGAAAAAAGTTGAAGAGACCAAAGTAAATAATAATAATATAGAAGAAAAACATTTCCAATCTGTGATGATGTTACAAATGCCGACTTACCCTGAGATTATAGTTACACCCCCTTCCCCAGTATTAAGTGAAACCACAAGTGAAATTATCCCTGTTTCTTGTAGTGAAGAAATGATTTTGAACGAAAGCGATGCTTTGTCAGATACAGTAAGTGTTCCAATGATTTCATCTAGTGATAACAGACAAGAAGTGGAAGTATTGGGAGATCAAATTACAGACTTGAATGATTCAATTTCCCCTTCCACTTCAAGTATAGAAAGCCCATTAAAAGATATGTTTCAAGAGGATCAGATTATTAATGATCCCAAATTGAGAAATTTATGTCCTGTTGTTGTACTAAAACGGCTAAGTATACACTTGTAACTATTGTACAAACATTCCTGTCTTCTGTATCATCCGAAAGCTATACAAATATTGGAGTTCCTTTGAATATATGTTGAGTTATTATCTCCATATTTTGAATTTAATTTTAAATTGATGGTTTCAATCAAATTGTTGAATAAGATAGAATTTATGAACCTTTTTTATTAGGTATAGCCCACTCAAAAAATTCAATACTAACTTGAAAGAAAGAAATTGCATATAGTAAGTCTAGTCTTTATCGAAGTTAAAAAACCTTTGCTGTCTTGTTATACGGTGTGGAAAAAATGTGGACTACCCCGAAAAATTAGGAATTTTCGGTTTTATAAAAAACGCTCTGAAGGTCAATTTTTTTTTTAATTTCAAAAACTCGAGGTTCCTTTCATTAGGATTCGGAAGGTCACGTAATTTTCAGCGTTGACGCTAGAAAGTTGGAATTTATCAACTTTATAGCGGGAGACGGTAGAAGAGACAAGTGACACGTTTACATTTTCGGTCTTCAAGGGTTGCCTATAAAAAACCTATGGCAACCAGTTTTCTCCGATTCGAAATGGAAGAGTCTCTTTTTTTATTCGTCCTATCATTGCGCAATATTAGCTATGGGGACTCGAACAAAATAGAGGTCTTGAAAAAAGAATTTCTCGAAATACAACACTGAAGATTCCAGAAATGATGTCAAATTAATAAAAAATAGATTTCATATTTATCAATTAGGTGTTTCAACCTAAAATGACGATTTTGACGCTGAAAACCCCTCTTCATGGGAACTTCAAGATTTCATAGAAAAATAGGTCACATGACCATTTTGACGCACTTTTATAGAATTTATTTTTTGTTTGTCAAAAATATCTACATTCTTTGCAATTATGCATGTTATATATTGTCATTTGTATAAAATGTTGATGAATCATACCAGAAAATTGTCGATGATATATTTTATTTGTGCGTTTTCTCAATACCAGAAGACTAATTTTTAGGGGCGATGCAAAGTTTTTTCCACATGGAATTAGCAATCGATTGGGCGCACCTGTGTTTAGGACTCAAAAAGGGTGCACTGTATCTCACAGATCAATTGTAATCAAGAATTCTCTCGACTTGAATTTCCTAGCGAAATGACTGAAAATATATTGAAAAATTTATTTATTAATAAAAAGAAAGCATTTCAACATTCATTTAAGAGAATATAAAATTATAAACAATACAAAAATATTTGAAAAAAAACAACTGAATTCTAAATGACAATTATTTTGGATCATCTACTTTGGAATAATTTTTCTTTTCTTTGAAGCAAGTATTGTGAATAACTTCGGTATGTTGAGGACACAAGGCTTTGTCACAAAATATATAAAAATAATTAGTAAGCACTCTTTTCTATTCCAAGCATTGGGTACAGACTTTTCTCTTTTCTTCATTGTTTCCAGCTGCACTGATATTTGGTAAATCTTGATTCGAATTTTGACTTACTTGATCGTGATTTTTTGATGTCGTGGTATTTTCCATGTTTGACTCTCAAGGGTCTCGATATGATGAACTCAATTTGGCCAAATGTTCAGATGCCATTTCTGAAACCAACTTTCTCGAAATGTTCCCTACTGATTTTTCATTACGAACGATAACTATTTGAGCGTTTATGGCGGCTACATTTAAAATTGAAGAGAAAACAACAATTGAAGCCATTTTCGAGGATTTCGCACTACATTATGGTGGGTAAAAAAACGAATATTTTTTTCGTTTGACACTGTGAAAAATAGGTTCCTAGACACCTCTAAGGAAGTTTCTCCAAGTATGAGCTCTTAATTGTGACAGTTTTCTATTTTTTCTTATTATCAGATAGAAAAATTGATATCTCGCTTTCAACTCCTTGAAAAATATATCGTTTTATAGATTTCCTAGGAAATTGAGTGTTCTACAGAAAAAGCCTCTTACGATTTTTTCGTAAACCCAACCGTTTAAAAGTTATTAACGGTTGAAGTTTGATTATTTGAAGGTAAAGTTATTTTTCTTATGAATTTTGTAACTCAATGAAAAAATCATGAATTATGAAACTCATAGTTTTGTAGGAAATTTACTGTCCTACAAAAATGGTCTCTTATAATTTTTCTATCTAGTTAAGCGTTTACGAAATATTCATCGTCAAACATCAATGCCTATCAATTTTTTCAGATTTTGATCAATAATTCGAAAAATTTTAATTTAATTTATGAGTTTTGGGGAAATTCAAACAATTTTGAGTTTCTATTATAAAAGTAACTCCTATAGAAGTTTTATGTTCAAACATTTGTTGAAATTGATAGTATTGATGATTTATTTATTTCATGGAAATTCATTTTTAAAGTAAAACGAAATGAGACACTTTTGTCACTTTTCCACAATTTATTCAATAATCACGACCGGTTTTAATCCTACGGTCATTTTCAAGTGAATTCATTCACGAAACCGGTCGTGATTATTGAATAAATTGTGGAAAAGTGACAAACGTGTCTCATTTCGTTTTACTCTATTTATTTAAATGTTTCTATTCTAATACTTTTTCAATTTTATCTTTAATAATTCAAAATCTTAGTCGTGTTGTTATTTGTTATTGTGACGTTTGTTCAGTGCGTATTTTAATTTTTTTTCACAAAATATATATAAAATTCCATTATTTCTTCTGTTTGTCTTCTGAAGCTAATACCATCTATGTTTTTTACTTTCAACTATCTTTAGTATCTACCCGTTTAATACCGTATATTCAGTGATCCTGAAACTGATCATCTTGCATACGTGATAAAATAATTCATTCCAAATAAGTCATATAATCATCACATAAATTTATTCATCATTAATTGGTCTGCAATGCATAAAGAAATCCGTTTTATCTAACCTATACAAAAAATTTTGTAACGTAATTTACCAAAAGTGAAAGAGGTTATGAGTGTGTTTTTTATCAACTTAAACTTTTAAAGTATTCAATCAAAGTGATTGATTGATCAGTTGACCAAGTTATTGAACTGTGGAGAAAAAATCAGATATGAACTAGTGAAGCTTCTAAAATATTTAATCATATATCGCAGTTTATAAGTAAATAAAATAACTTTTCGATAAAAAAGTAAATCACTGTTTTTTTTCTATCAGATCAATGTTTTTCGTATTAAATAAATAAAAATGTTATTTATTCTAATTGAAATTAATCATTGACTATATGTTGAAATAAATGCATACATTTTTCGTTTCAATGCAACCCAACATGCTCATGAATATTTATCTGTTCCTAAAAACTCAAATTTGTGTAAATTTCCCCAAAACTCAAAAACTGGAAAAATCGATAGACATTGATGTTTGACGATGAATATCTCGTAAACGCTTAACTAGATAGAAAAATTATAGGGGACCATTTTTGTAGAGCAGTAATTTTCCAAAACTATATGTTTCATAATGATTTCTTTTCATTGAGTTATAAAATTCATAAGAAAAGAACAAAATTACCTTCAAATAATCAATTAAGTTTACGAAAATATCGTAGGAGGCTTTTTGTAGAACACTCAATTTCCTACGAAATCTATGAAACGATATATCTTTTCAAGAAGTTGGAAGTTAAATATCAATTTTTCTACGTGATAATAAGAAAAAAAATAGAAACCTGTGGGCGAAGGACCTTCCGCTTTCAATTAAGAGCTCATGCTTGGAGAGACTTCCATAGAGGTGTCTAGGAACATATTTTCAGAGTGTCTAGTGAAAAAAAATATGCGATGTTTTTGACCCACCCTAGGCTATATTATAAGATAAGCTCTATGAAATATTTTAATTCCTGGTGCGAGGATCCCTGTGCTTCCATAGATAATGTGTAAGCTTAAAGTAAAAATTATATTCTAGTTTTTCTTTGGTATGTGTGGCACTATTGTTGCATCTGTTGAAAAAATAAATACACTTTCTTTTTTTCTGCTCACTTTTTGGTAGCAATGAAATTGAGGGGAATTTGTTTTATTTTTCATTGTGCCCACATCGGATAATTTTTACGTCAGATGGTTAGTTGTTTGTTTATATTCCTCGTCTGGCTGCTCTTATGCTTATATTTATTAATTGTATGAATAATAATCATGTGCATCTTCAAGTCCATAAATCTTCACCTCATACTTAGCAGGTTTAGATGGAATGTGTCTAAAGGACAATGCCAGTGAAAAGCATTAAGCTTTTCATCAATTGTTATAGTCTGAATGTGAGAATATTTTTTTCTATAGTTTTCGACAAATACGGTGAAAATTTGACGAACAGGTGCGAGATTATCATTCATAATGCTTTCTCTTTTGGTTGATCGGTCGTCAAATCGCATACATCTTAACAGGACTTTGAATCTTTTTATAGACATGACGAGCCCGATAAATTCTATTCCATGCACTACTCTGGCAAGATACAATAATGCTAAGACAGCTGTTAATTCGATTTTCTGACAATCTGTTAATTTTGCATCTTTTCCGTTTGAATTTGTACGAAATTGACACAATGAATTGATTGGTTCACATCACAGTCCAATCCAACATCATCTCTCAAACTGATTCCAAGCCTCAAGAGGTGTTTTAGAGTCTCTGGTAGAACCTTTGACTCCTACCTTCTCTCTTACAATATTATGTGGTGCAATTTTAGCACGGTTTTTTAACCATTTGCTTATTTCGTCCTTGCTGACGAAAAAATCTTCCTGTTCATTGTAATCGCTGAAATTATCTGTCGACTGCTCAGAATAAGAATTTCCTGTCCCTTCTTGGATATAGCCTTCTTCAAAATCGGTGTCACTCTCGGGTTCTAAATCATCTTCTAGGTCACGATCATATTCTTCTAACATGCAGAGTAGAATTTTTGATCTTAAGCATTTATTAAATTGATCAGTTTGCGATTGGAAGCCATAATTCTGAATAAAAAATCCGAATTAATATACTCGAGCGCAGTGTATCGCACAGATCGCAAGTGAATTTCGAGAGAAAATCGAACTCAAATTTGAATATATGTTGTTTACTTAACATTAACGTTCCTAATGTGGAAGTATAACGTAATCAGACGCAACGATATCTTCGATCGTCTTTTATCTAGCTTGAGTTAACTAACACTTAAGCATGCGCACTGTTGAGAATTCGAATGAGTAAGTTGATAAGAGGCTCTCAGATCAGGTGCACCCGCGAAGGAGTTAATTAATGAGAGAATTATACGTTATTTTTGAAAAGTATTCTCTCTGTACAAATCTAATGTTAATTTTTAATAAAGTAACTTTCGCTCTAAGTTAGAAAAAACCCGAAGAATCAATAAAATTTTAACATTCTATTTTTTGTTTACTTAACATTAACGTTCACGGAAAACACGAAACAATTATTCAATTTTGAACCTAATGTGGAAGTATAACGTAATCAGACGCAGTGATATCTCCGATCGTCTTTTATCTAGCTTGAGTTAACTAACACTCAAGCATGCGCTCTGTTGAGAATTCGAATGAGTAAATTGATAAGAGGCTCTCAGATCAGGTGCACCCGCCAAGGAGTTAATTAATGAGAGAATGATACGTTATTTTTGAAAAGTATTCTCTCTACAAATCTAATGTTAATTTTAATAAAGTAACTTTCGCTCTAAGTTAGAAAAAACCCGAAGAATCAATAAAATTTTAACATTCTATTTTTTTACCTACTATTTCTAATAATTGAATGTGATAGTTGATCCAAATGGGGTCAATTATCACCAATTATCTGATGTCTTAATAACCTTTCAACTTACTAATATTTTCATTTGTTGTTTATTATTTTATTCTAATTTTGAATAGTTGACTGGTGTATAATTAACTGATGTATTGTAATACATTGAAGTTTGATTTTTAATATGTTGATATGATCTTTTTACACTTTTAGTTTTTAACTCATTTTTCTCCAGACATTCTTAACATTATGGTTATCTTTTGTATGCTGGGGAATTGCAACTATTGGGGTTTAATAATAAACATAAACTATCACCACTTCACCAAAGCTTAATTTTTTTCTTGATTTATATTTTACTATATTAGTTTTATCAAGGGACGTCGATAATTGGTTAAAGGCATTTATTATTTAATTATAATATAGTGATGATAATTTTAATTCGTCATGAACATAGTGCTCTTTTTAATTAAATACAATGATGAATGTTTGACTCTCTGCTATAACATTCATTATGTTACAAATTTCACTACTCTGTGGCTAGTTCAGATTATAGAAAAACATAATTTGAAGTATAAAATTCTCTTCAACTTATTGAGTTGACGTCAATTAAGATCGAGTGGCAAAATCCTGCCTGGAGCTAATTACAAACATTCTAAAAATTGAAAATATTAAAGAAACATTTAGTAAATTTTTAGAATTTCTCATTTTCAATTTTAATTATTTCCTCGAGATCTATTCTCTATGCAGAAATAATTAAACTAATATCAAGATTGTAATTGGCACACGATTAATGATATCTTGTTAAAATGCGCCTCTGTCTAATATTATATGAAATAATTATTACTTCTACCTATATAAATGTTATACAACTGCCACAAGAAAATATATCAATGATTTTTATAATAACATACATCTGTTACGATATAGTAAACACTTGAACATTTATCCTTTCATAAAAATTTATATTAATTTTTATTAAGTGACGATCTACTACAATCTAAAGGAAAAAGGCTTTTTCGAAGTGGGGTAGTTCTTAATAAATAAAAAATTTCTATTACTTTATTGAAAACTTTAGAAAAATTAGGATATTCAAGGAATATCTTATAAGAAGTAGAAATGGAGTTAGACATTATATTCTTGTGTACATTACCTGTTATGTAATCCCTCTTCCAGGTGAAGCTTCTGGTTCTGAATATTTGTGAACCCCTTCACAAACATTCTGCCTTGGCAGATTACTTGTTCCGCATTTAATGCGGAAGAATCATTTTTATATGGCTCCAGTCGCTTTCACAAATTCATAATTCACTGTGAATGAAGGCTGCTGTATTTCTGTTTCAATGTGAAAAAAAAGGGAAAGTGTCACAAAGAGTAAAAGAAGTAAAAATTCTGACCAATAAGAAAATGTGTATACAGGGTGATTTTTTTAAGTGATGCATTAAAATATTATTGATTTTGAATAATCGTAGAGTTCTGAAATTTGGTATGCGGCTTCATGTCAAATGGAAGAATTTGTTGTAATTTTTTCATGGTCTAGTCACTTCCTGTGTGATCGGAAGTGACTATATATACAGGGTTAGGCGAAAGTACCGGAACGGCTAATTATCTCAGTTATTTACCGAGCGATTTTTTTTGATAATTGGTATTCCTACATTGTGAAGCTTGAAGAATTCAGTGTTAATATTTTGTGCTCAATAGTGTTTTCGGTGTAGCCGGAAATGACCACTGCTTGAGAGTTTCAAATATAACAACTTTCCTTTTTCGAAGGGCTTGAGGTGTCTTTCAATTTTTTTTATTCTAGAGAATCATTTTGTGAATAACTTTTCCCAATATTTGTATCACCTGAAATGGATCACGAAAAAGTTATGATTTTTTTTTCGAAATTTTAGAGTTTGTTTAAGGTCCCGAAAAAAATGCTTCAATTTTTAGGTTTCAAATTTTGCATTTTTGGGTCGGAGGAAGAATTGTCCTTTCGAAATGAAATATTTTGAAGAACAATACAGGGTGTTCGGAAGTCACTGTCCAGCTCGATTAACTTCGAACATCAAAACTAGATTTTTCAAGTTACACACCTAATTTTTTTTCACATCATTAGATCCGCATTCTAAATTAGAATCGAACTGTATAAGGTTTTCCTATGGCTAAATTGCCACATATCAAAGTTATTAACAATTTAGTGAAAATCGTTTGACTCACTAGCAGAATTTAACATATTGTCGTTTGCTATGTGAATGAGAATAAAATACAGTATTGAATTTCGAAAAGGAATTTATCATCTCATAATTGGGTTAGATTTAATAGGCATTCAAAAGTAATTTTACAAGATGACATACAATACAAGATAGAGAATAGAAAAATGATATACGGAATAATATAAGTACATAATATGGAACTATCTATAAAAGGTGTTCAATATAGCCTCCGTTTTCTTGTAAACAAAAGTCAATTCTTCTTGAAACTTCCCCATCGGTAGCTCCTGTAATTTCCTGCGTCGAGAGAGTGCAATGCCATATTTATTCTCTGAATCAGAACTTCTAAATTTGCTGGTTTGGTTTCGTAGACTGTTTCTTTGACCCGGCCCCACAAATGAAAATCTAATGGCGTCAAAGTTGGGGATCTGGGTGGCTAAAGGTCCTCTATTTCCCCACCATCGTTCTTCGAAAAGATTTCTCAATTTGGCCGTTAAAGCTCTTGCGCCGTGGGTTGGTGCACCATCCATTTGAAACCACACATTTTCTAATGCTGGCACTAATGGAAGCCCATTTACGATATCCTCAACATCATTTAAAATTTGCAGATAATTGCATCCAAGTTATTTTCATAAAAATGCCATTTACTTGTTCAACCAACATCAAACAGAGAACATTAATGGAAAATTGATGTTGGATTTCTACTGCAACGAACTAATATGGATTTTGTTCGGCCCAAATATGCTTATTTCTGTTGTTGAAAACACCACATTGTGTAAATTTTGCTTCGTGTATAATATATGTACAGGGTGCTTCAACGAAAACAAAACAGAGGCTATATCTACCAAAATATTCATTTATGATCAAAACGCAAAAACAGATCAATTTTTGTTTCAAGGGGGACATCTTTTGTGGTACAAAACTTGCCTGATATTTCAATGTTAATCCTTAAACATTTTGCATAGGGAAGATGGGTCGAGTGATGACTCAAAGAAAGGTGGTATCTTTGTCTACATAGCCTTGAACGAATTTCCATTTTTAATTGAAAATTGTAAAAGATACAGGGTGAGCAACTGGAAGATAGGGAAGACTATTTCCCTGAGACTATTCAAGTTTCAGTGAAGTAAAATGGGACACATCAATGCTGATCAATGGCAGTCATCATCAAGTACCATCCTCATCTGGAATTTCAACCCCTAGAGCAGGGGTGACCATCCTTGAAAATTTGAAAGAGGGTAGATGGGTCGAGTGATACCTCGAAAGAAAGGTATTAGTGCGAAAAAATGGAACCGATTAATTCCAGATCAAAGGCTGTCATCTTCCGAACATCATTCACATCTCAAATTTCAACTGTTCCATTTTTTTTGCACTAATACTTGAATAGCTCAGGGCGATAAATAGTCTTCTCTATTTATGTCGAGGAGCACGGCGTTGGGGTACTAATCTAGAATTAGTATTTTCACTTCACGTTCTTTCGTTTAATCATGTACACTACAGAATTTTCAGACTATTACTAACTATGAAGCAAAGTATGCAGGTATTTATAGATATGGTGGAGAAAACAAATCCTAAACTTTGCGGTTCAAGATTAATACGTCTAAACAGGTAAAACCCTTGATGATAATTCCTCATTTGTGTTGGTTTGAAAGGGTGAGACAATTGATAATATTGGATCTAATTATTCTAGTATGTACAGTAGTAGAGTTCTTTGAATTCTACGAAAGGTAGGTATATTATTCAAATCGGGACTTGTAATAAGTAAGCATAGTCAAATTGAAATCTACATTTTCGAAGATTAGTCAATTTCGGCAGATGATTGTTCATAAATCTGCAATGTATTTTTGGAGAACTGCTACTCTTTCTTGAACCAGAACCAAGCGGAAGGCGCAAATTTGCGGATGGACTGCCAGAATACCACATTTTTATTTCAAATCGTGAATAACTTTGAAATGTGGCAACTTAGCCACACCGCAAGTGACTCGACCATGAAAAAATTACCGCAAATTCTACTATTTGACATAAGGCCGCATATCACATTTCAGATCTCTACGATTATCGAAAGTCAATAATATTTTAATGCATCACTTGAAAAAATCAAGCTAGTTCACATGAAGTTCCGCTTTCCCAATATGATAAAAACGGACGAATTCACACATTCAAACTATGTTCTTCTGTGTTGTTCCTCTTGCAAGAGAGGAAACAATAAATGCTCATGCATCCTTGGGCTACATCATACTGACCTGGTTGTCGGACAAGAAGTGATTCTAGCCTGGTGTGAAACTAATGAGTTAAGTTTAGTTGAATCAGTTGAACTGGTCCATCTAAAAGGGACATTAGTGGTTACTACATCTGCGTTTGTCTTCACATTTCAATTAAATTTTATTTCATATCGCGATATGAATGGTACAAAGTACAAATTTCACTGTAACTTAATCATTTTCTTTCAAGTGGAATCTTATAAATATACTGGATTCATGAGGAAACTTTCATATTGATATTGCTTTTCATATTTTTCATGTGTAAATAAAACCAATTTTCGTTTCATTACTAATGTACAAAGATATGTAAAAAATATGTACAAAATTAGTTGATACTTTGGACTAAGTTGTTTCTTGTGTAATAAATATAAACTTATTATTCGTATCTTGTTTTTCAATAATAACTTCAGAACTCCTAATAATATACCATGTTTTGATTTCTGTAGGAAGTTATAGAGATATATCAGCAAAATAATTCAAGTAGAATATGAAAAAAAAATTGCTTATAAGAACATTATATATTTGTAACATAAAAAATGGCATCATTAATCACTAGGGTGGGTCAAAAACAACGAATTTTTTTCTCTGAAAAATAGGTTTCTAGATTCTACTAGTTTGAGCCCTTAATTGTAACGGGAAGGTAATCCGCCTTAGTTTTCTGTTTTTTCTTATCACATAGAAAATTTCAACTACTTGAAAAATATATCGTTTTATAGATTTCGTAGGAATTGAAACTTCTACGAAAAAGCCTCTTACGATATTTTCGTAAATCTAATCGTTTAAAAGATATTAACGGTTAAACTTTGATTAATTGAAGGTAAATTTTTTTTCCTATGAATTTTATAACTCAATGAAAAATGTCATTATGAATCACGAAACTCATAGTTTTGTAGAAATTTACTGCTCTACAAAATGGTCTCTTATAATTTTTGATTAAATAAAGCGTTTACAAGATATTCATCGTCAAACATCAATGCCTATCAATTTTTCCAGTTTTTGGTCAACAATTCTAAAAACTTTGATTGAATTTATGAGTTTTGGGAAAAATAACACAAATTTGAGTTACTATTATAAAGAACTCCTATAGAAGTTTTATGTTCAAAAGTTTATTTGAATGTTTTTATTTTTTCTTTAATAATTCAAAATCTTAGTGGTGTTCATATTTATTATTATAAAGTTCGTTCAGTGCGTATTCTAAATTTTTTCCACAAAATATACATAAAATTTTTTCCCAGGGATTTTTATTTCTTACTTCTGTTTGTCTTCTGAAGCTAACACAATCTATGTTTTTACTTTCAACTATCTTCAGTATCTACCTGTTTAATATCGTATTTTCAGTGATCTTAAAACTGATCATCTTGAATACGTAATAAAATAATTGATTTCAAATAAGTCTCATAATCATCACATAAATTTATTCATCATTAATTAATCTACAATGAAAAAGAAATACATTTTATCGGTATACCTATACACATCTGACTTAACCCAATATGCTCTTGACTAAGAAAAAAATTTCAAAATAGTTCATAACAAATCTGTTCCTAAAACTCAAATTTGTGTAAATTTCTCATTTCAATTTCTAATTCAAAATTTTTAGGTATTGACGTTTGACGATGACATTTTCTACGAAATCTATAAAACGATATATTTTTTCAAGGAGTTGGAAGCGATATATCAATTTTTCTATATGATAATAAGAAAAAAAATAGAAAACTGTAAGGCGGCGGACCATCCATTTACAATTAAGAGCTCATACTTGGAGAGACTTCCTTAGAGGTGTTTAGGAATCTATTTTTGAGAGTACAAAGCGAAAAAAAATTTTCTTTTTTTTTGATCCACGCTATTACTCATAAAGGGAAAATATGAACAATATGATGCTAACAAGAAACGCTAAGTAGGTACGTTTTAATCAGTGCATTGGAAAATCTAACTTAATACAATGAGAACTTAAAATACCTTACATATGATAAATTAAAATAAATAAAATATTTACACTATCCATACAGCGGCTGCGACTGATTATGATAATTTTAAAATAAGAAAATCGAAAATTTGCAGCTTAATTAACTGAAAATATACTGGAATTTAATTGGCAATAAGAAACAAGAATTTCTTATATTTGCTTGCAGACAATGGTTCAATATGAACCATAAAATTTTCTATAAAAATACGAGCAGAATTATTATAAAAAGTATACAACTTTTAAATATACCGATTAATATTAATGTTTTTGGCTTACAATACGATACAAGCAATTATTTTTTATGGAAGGAATCCCCTTACCTTACAATGTTATTGATATTGTACCAACGCATGTATTCAATATGTAAATTGTTGATTGTGTTGTTTTCAAATGTTCTAGGGAAAAGGAGCAACTATGAATGATGGAAATATTCAGAAAGTTAAGGGTAATAATCGTAAAGTTCCAAACGTTTTTATCCGTGTAATATACGAGAAGAACTTCTGTCCTGAGCCAGACAAGGTGGATTAAGTCCAACTCCACAAATACTAGTGTTAAATTGATTAAGTGGAGAATTATTGATTCGTTTTGTTAAGTTGTTTTTTATCTGTTGTGTAGTTCAATAAATATATGTAAATAGCTAATTGATAACCCAATTAGCACAAATTCTCGTTCATTAAACTGTTCAATTGTTCTGAGGTCGTATAATTTTCATAACATTCAATATTCAAGGAAGAAATTGTGGGGAAAAGTATTCGATTAATTTAAAATTGGAGGATTAATATATAATTCGTATACAAAGTAGTGGGAAAAATACTTAATATCTTTAGTCTTTAGAATTTGCCAATGCTCAATGCAATTTTGCATAATATATGGATGTAGTTACTTCTATTTCATGAAAGCAGCATCTTTCGATATAATTTCGAGCAATGTTCAAGAATATAATTTAGTATGTAGCTGCTACAGAAAATTCTGGAGATTTTATTTTTACGTAATCGTAATGGTGTTTTTGTTTTGTATAGATGAGAAAAGAATTATACGTTTGAAACATCATTGAACAATTTCATTTTGAATATGAAAATGAAACTATATAATACTTTCTCTGTTCCATTTACATTTGCTATGTTTGATGTATCATTTCCAAAAATTTGTATAGATTATATTTCCATCCTTGTTATGAAAATAGTCATGCTCATAGAAGCATGATTATAAGAAACTAAATGCGAAGACTCGTAGGGAATTTTTCGATCCAAATTATTTTCCATTACCAGAGCTATTCTCACAGGTGTCCATGTCAGGCGTATCAGGTAGAGAAAGTGGTGGCGAAACAGGAACAGGGTAATTTTCCAATATTGATTTGAAGATGGATATGAGGTTATCCACGCCAATCAAATAACCATCTTCATGGTTTCCAACTTTCCACTTATCTTTGTGTGTGATTGTTATATTATCAGGAAGTTTAAGAGTCTTGGCAAAATCGATTAGCCAGACATTGGCGTTATATTTGTCATGAACGAAAAGTAGTGAACTACCAATTACCTGAAATGAACAAACAATAATTAAACTCGAAGCCTAAGATATTAGATCCGCAACAAAGTTCTCGCTGTTTTTTTATGAAAATACAACTTTATTGTGAAAATGATTATAAATGATTCATTCAAAATATTGCCCATCGCTAGCTACAACTTTTTCCCATCTTTCTGGCAGAGCTCGAATACCGTGACGGTAGAAGTGTTCTTCTTTTGAGGCTATACACGAATCAAGCCATTTTTCGAGCTCTTCATATGTGCGTAACTGCTGATCAGCCAGACCATGTGCCATCGAACGGAACAAGTTATAATCGGATGGTGCAATATCTGGGAAATATGATGGGTAGGGTAGTACTTCCGAATTTGAGCGTTTCCTAGTAGGTTTTAACGGGTTTGGCAATATGAGGTCGAGCGTTGTCATGCCGTAGAATTACTTTTTCGTGTCTGATCGTATTGTGGCCGTTTTTCGCACAGTGCTTTACTCAATCCCACCAATTGAGTTCGATACCGTTCCCCAGTGATGGTTTCGTTCGGTTTCAACAGCTCATAATAAATAACACCGACTTGGTCCCACCAAATACCCAGCATAACTATCGCAGCGTGAATATTCGGCCGAGGCGATGACGTAAAAGCATGACTGGGCAATCCCCAAGATTTTTTTCTTTGGATTCCTGTAATGGACCCTTTCTTTTTTGCCATTGGAGCAGTTGTTCAAAAAACGACGCTCAAAGTCTCTTCGCTTCAAATCATAAGGAACCCAAGTTCCTGGATTTTGAATAATTCCCAACGAATGCAATCGCTTGGAAATGGCCTGCCGGGTAACTCCTAAGGCTGAAGCAAACTCTTCTTGCGTTTGGCACGGATCCTCATCGAGCAATGCCTCCAATTCAGCGTCTTCGAAAATTTTTGGCCTTCCTTCACGGGGACGGAAACCAATCCCGGCACGTTGTTTCACTCAGAGCAGCATCTTAGTAAACTTTTTGGAGGTCTCTATAAGCTTCAGCCGCCGTTTTCTTCGAATGAAAGAAGAAAATCAACACTTCCCGCAAATGACGATTATTTGGCACAAAATCAGACATTTTCTCACACCTAAATGTATATGACGCAAAAAAAATCACTAATGTGTCACAGTGGTTTGTTTACCATATGTCTAAGCTTTGTTCAAGACGTTCTTGATATGTAAAAATCGGCCAGCACTTATTGCTGGATCCATCTATTGACAAACAGCGAGAACCTAGTTGCGCACCTAATATTTCTATCATTAAGATTATAGCCAAGCTTCTTGAATCATCATGGAAATCACCTAAATACCATCTAAATTTTTCTTTGTTGCATAACGGGTCCCGTGCCAGGGTCCCTATTCTACAGGGCCCCGAAGCACCAACAATTCCTCTTACACATTTATTCTCAAAACATTTTTGTCGGGCACATTACACTTTCTTCACAAATCAGTAATCTTATCAGAAGGTTTTACAAGGCAAATACTAATACTACACCATTATATCGATAACTGCGCCTATTCCTGTACTAATTAATAATATTTCCGAAGACATCCTACCTAATTTACTACGTACACCATCTAGCGATCACTCACGCAATCATTCCGATTTCAACATCAAGCTGCACCGTTTAAACAAGAAGAAAAAAGTTATAGCTCATAAAGAAATAACCGAAAAACTTCCAAAGCTCACTTCGTTTTTTACGGTTGAAGAAATTAATAAGCCGAGGATTATTCATTATCATCACCACAAGACAAAAGTACCTCTGAATGTCACCAGAAAAAAGAGGTTACGTGTGACGAAAATGACAAACACGCATTGGATGCTGAACCATTGACTTCAAGCTACCGTGTTCTCTAAATGGATATAAAGATTGGAAGCATATAAGTAACTTATTGATAGAGCATGAGAACAGTTTACAGCACATTTATGATGAATTATGTTGTAAGAATGAAAGCTACTGGACGAATTTATACAGAGTTGCTGTCCCAATATGATATAGAAATTAACTATTGGAAGAATGTGCTTAGAAGGATTGTTGCAGTAGTAAAATTTTTTACTTCAAGAGATCTTGCTTTTCGTGGTGATAACGAGATATTAGGATCACAAAATAATGGGAATTATTTGGGATGCTTACAACTAATTAGTGAATTTGATCCTTTTCTTGCTGATCACATCCAAAACTACGGAAATTGTGGAAAACGAAGTACATCATATTTATCGGTAAATATTTGTAATGAATTTATTAATTTAATGGGACAGCAAGCTTTGAAAACCAAGAACTTAAATCAGCAAAGTACTACTCTTTTAGTGTAGATTCTACATCAGATCTGTCCCACGTTGACCAACTGACTTTCATAGTCAGATACGTAAAAGACGGACAGCCTATTGAGCGATTTTGTAATTTTTGCCTATGAACATATGAACATATATATATATATATATATATATATATATATATATATATATATATATATATATATATATATATATATATATATATATATATAAAGATACCATTTTAAACTTTTTGAAAGCCTTGACATTTCTATAAAAGATTGTCGCGGGCAGAACTACGACAATGCATCAAATATGTTTGGAAAGTACTCTGCTGTTCAATCAAGAATAAAAGAAATTTGCGATTTGCATTCCATGTGCGGCACATTCGCTATATGTAGTGGGTGTTCAGGCTGTTGAATGTGTTACTGAAGCAGTACCATTCTTTCAAATTGTTCAATTTTTTTTCGGCTTCGAAAAAACGATGGGAAATTTAGGTGAAAATAGAGTCCTGAAGTCTCTTTCCGAAATTAGATCGTCTGCACGTGTCTTCAATCGCAAGTGACATCAATGAACCAGGAGATACTAGAAATTAAGTCGAAAGCCTGGCAAAAAAAAATGGGAAGATTTGCTCTTCTAATGGAAATATGAAATGATCTTTTGGGAATTATGAATAAAACAAGTCAAAATATAGAATAGCACTATGACCATGGACGTTGTAATAAAACTTTACGAATCTCTGATCAGTTATGATTATACCGCACGCAATAATTTTGATCAGTACGAAACGGCTGTTAAAGAAAAAAATCCATATGCTGACTACAAAGATATGGTACATTTTAAAGAGAAAGATTTCGCAGCACACGCATCACTGTTTGAAGGATCAGCAGAGACTGCACAGTTGAGGGGCAGATACTGTCATTCCCATAATTGACATATTAAATACACAAAAACGTTCGGCAGCATACCAAGAAATTGATAGTAACTTTAGTTTTCTTTGTCAGATCAATCGAAACTAGTGAGTTGATCAAAAAATGCAAAGATTTTGCAGAATTTTATCATGAAGACATTAATGCAGACGAGCTCAAAACAGAATGTTTTCATTTAAGCTAGTATTTAAAAACATAGCAATCAGCGGATTTAAATATCTCAACCTTACATAACCTAATAAAATCGGATATATTGGAAGAAACTTTTTCAAATGTAGAAATTGCTACAAGAATATTCCTTTGCCAGCTTAAGAAAAAAAAAATGAATTGCGAACAACAATTTTACAAGAACCACTGAGTAATTTGTCAATTATGTGCCTAGAAAGTAATATCTTTCAACAAATTGACTTTAAGGATACAATAGAAGATTTTGCTCAACAGAAATCTCGAAAGATACCGTAATTGCAACCAAAAAACCAGCAGCATCCTTATATCATTAATAACATATTATATCATACTGTATCTGATTTGATTACCTATAATGAATGGTCGTACTTAGTAAAAATGTCAGTATAATTTGCTTTTTTACTTTCCATAAGGGCTTCAAATTCTTGTTAGCCCAAGGGCCTCAGCCTACTTTAAGACGGCTGAGTCCATAACTAGATTGAAAAAGAAGCTTAATACAGTTTTCCGGAAGTTATTCAAGTAAGCGAAAAAATTCTATTTTACTCAACAAAATATCTGTAATACTTACTTCATGTGTTTCGAAAAAATTGGAATTTTCTAACGTAGCTCTGATAGCCTTCAATCGTTGAATGTACTTTGGCTGAAAATATAAATTTTATGAGCAATAATTTGGACGTTCAAATCAAACAACAATTTTATATTTGAATAATTAATTGGGAAAATCAATTTCATTGAATAAACATTGATTGTTTTCAGGTTATGTATGAAACAAACTAGTACTAATGGATTTAATGATATTCTCACGTATGGAGTTAGTTGATAGTAATTTATATGCTAAAAGTTATATTGTGGTTTTGTTCTCAACAAAAAGTATTCAGTCGAGTGGTATAGAGTGGTATTTAGAAAGACTGGACAAGCCATTAGAATTCGAAAAGAAATTGTGTGTCACTGACATTCAAATTAACTAGGAAACCGTTTATATTTGTAGTTAAGAACATTGCACCTAGTTGACATGTAAATTTATGTTAATTCAAGTTTATTTCATCAATTTGGTGCTATCTTTTATTATTGGGATATTCCAAATTAAAAGACTTGAAATTTTTATTTTAAGTAGAAACGGTTAAGTAGAAATAGTATAACGTACCCTGCAAGACTATGTCACAATTGTGTATGCTGGGTATTGCATCCACTCTATACAGGGTGTTACAGAATAGTATGTCACAACTGTGGGGTGAATCTACGTGCCATTTTAAGAATAAAAGTTCATATAAACATAGGTCCGCAAAAAAAATTGGGGTTTTCTTCAAAACTCCTGCAGTTCTTGAGATATTCAGCCCAAATTTGGAATGCAAGGTATTTTTCACAGCCTCCATCATTAAACGTCTTAAATTTTAACTAGAATCTACAAGGTGTTTCCTTTTCCTTCTTTTGCCCTTTCAAACTTTTTTGCAGTACGCCACTGATCAGCGTACAATCAATTTTCGTCATCTTCGTTCAATTTAGAAACTTTTTTGACACCTATAATTTTTTCTTATCTCCGTCCGCCAAGATATAGGCCGTAGAGGCCAAGGGCGACCTTTTACGTGATATCATATTCAAGAAATGATGTGAACAAATTTACTTGAACCCCATTAAATGATGTTCTTGACGAACAGAGAAACAAAATTGTGTTTCCTTTGATTTATTTTAAAATGAAATAGGCGCTTCGAATATGAGTAAGCTTGTACATTGGGAAAATCAATGTAAAATTAAATTATACCTGTTAATTAATGATGTAAAATAAAACATTTACTTCTTTTTTAAGCATGAAAACTTGCCATGTATGGCCAGAAACATTTACTCTAAGTTGTCCATATTTTTAACGAGAATTTATGTTAACGAGAAATTACGTCAGTTTTGTTAGTGTGCTTAGAAATATTACTTACTACTGCATGTGGAAAACTTTCTGTAAAATCACTGAATTCCTTCATGACTTGTTCTCTGGTTTTAACAGTCTTAAAATCTTTACTCGATGTTCCGTCGGATTTTCGGATGCCCTCTATTCTGAAACCAAGTGTAGCTGTTGAAGAAATGGTTTCTCTCCAAACCATATACCTTGGTTTGGTTACTCCTTTAATCTTGTGTTCTTCGTCCGTAGGTGCGGTATCGTCTATTTGGCACATTTTTTCATACATATCCTGAAATATTACACATAGTTTTCATTTTTGAAATGTTCTCAAAAAATGAATTTTTCAGGAATGCTTCTTAGATTTCATTGAATAATTAACATGTTAACATGACTATATACCTTCAAGAATATAATATTGTACTCCTCATGAAAGACCGTCTGCAGTTGTGAGAACTCATGTAAAACCAAGTCAATTATCTTAGTTATTATCTATAACCATTATTGAATCATTTTGTTTCAGATTATTATCTAATTAATTAACTACTAAAATTTATAGTGCCGTCTTGAATACTGGACATTTTACTTTCTATAATGAATATAATGACACAGTAACGCAATCACGTAAGAATAATATACTATTTCGATTGAGAAGTAGGTCTTCTTCTTCTTTAAGTGCCCTCTCCGTAATGGAGGTTGGCGACCATCGCCTTATTCATCGTAAATTAAAAAATAGCTCTTCCAGTGGTTTCGATGAGGTGCCCATGAGTGTGATCAAAAGATGTGTTAAACTTGTGGCATATCATTAACGGCTCTTTTAAGTATGGTGTTTGTCCAGAAGCGCTAAAGGTTGCTATCCTGGTACCACTATATAAGAGGGGTAGCCCTGATGAGTTAGGGAACTTCTGGTCTATTAGCCTGCTTTCTTCGTTTTCTAAACTCTTCGAGAAGAATTTGGCTGATCGTCTGATGAGGTTCTTTATAAAATTTAAGGTAATCCCCAAATGTCAGTATGATTTTGCCCCTCGCAAGAGTATTATGACAGCTCTGTTTGAATTCACTCAGTTTATAGTGAATGCGCTGGAAAAAAGAGAAGTACCTATTTGTGTTTTCCTTGATCTCTCAAAAGCGTTTGATTGTGTGGATCATACTATTTTAATTGAAAAACTTGAACGATAAGAATAAGAGACAACCAGCTTCTGATTATCAGGAGTTATTTGACTGATAGGAGGCAGAGAGTCGTTGTTGACGTTGATGGTGTTCGGTATTTTTCTTCTGGGACGACTGTTAACCTTGGTGTGCCATAGGGTAGCACCCTGGGGCCACTACTTTTTATATTGTACATCAATGATTTCCCTAATGTTATCTCAGACATTAGGGTGCCGGGACTTTTTGTCGGGTTGGTTGGGTATGTGGATGATGTGAATGCATTGGTTGCCTTTCGTAATGTCAAAGATGTTATGGTGGGTGCTTGTCGTATTATGGATGTGGTAAATGACTGGTTGTTGCTAATATGCTTATTCTTAATGTTCAGAAGACTGAGAGTATTCGTTTTGCGGGTGCTCCTCCTGGAGTGGCTGGGCTGGTTGGTGTGTCAGATTATTTCTTTGAATGTTTTGATATATCAAGTTCCCAAGTCTATACTCAAGATTGTCTACCATGCTAATTCCTAATTTCTGCTGACGTATGGTATACTATTCTGGGGCGGTTGCTCGAGCGGGGGGAGGGTTTTTTCTTCTTCTTACGGTGCCTTATCCTTAAAGACGTTGGCGATTACATTTGCCCATCTTATTTTATTTGTTGCAGCTCTGAACAATTCTATAGAGCTCATGTTAGTCCATTGACGTAAGTTCTTAAGCCAGGAGTTCCTTCTTCTTCCCAGTCCCCTTTTGCCATTGATTTTTCCTTCGATGATAAGTTGAAGCAGTTCGTACTTTTGGTTTCTCATAATGTGACCGAAATATTGCGTCTTTCTTTCTTTTATTATCTGCACAAGTTCTCGATCCTTTCTCATCCTCTGCATAACTTCTACGTTTGTCGTATGACTCATGTAAGATATTCTGAGCATTCTACGGTAGCACCAAAGTTCGAACGATTCTATTCTTTTTTGTGTTGTTTCCGTCATTGTCCATGCTTCAACGCCATATAGCACGGTGGAGAAAACGTAGCATTTCAGTATTCGAACTCTTAATGAGATATTTAGTTGGCAGTTGCATAGTATTTTTTGCATTTATAAAATATAGCTCGTGCTTTTTCCAGGCGTGTTTTTATCTCTAGTGAGTGATCCCAAGTTTCATCAAGGCTACTTCCTAGGTATGTTATTTTTGTTACTTGTTCTAATTCTGTTCCGTTGACCCTAATTCCGACCTTTCTGTTTTGGTGTTTGCTGATAGCCATCGTTTTTGTTTTCTTTGTATTTAGTTTCATTCCAAATTCTTTACATGTTATCATCACTCGATTCATTAGGCGTTGTAGTGCTTCAGCGCTATCTGCTAGAATAACCGTGTCATCTGCGTATCGCAAGTTGTTAATGCATTGTCCATTTATTATTATGCCATCCGAGGTATCCTGTAGTGCCTTCCTAAATAACTCTTCCGAAAAAACGTTAAACAACAACGGGAAAAGAACACATCCTTGCCTTACTCCTTTCTCGATGTTAATGTCTTCAGATGTCTCTCCATTGATTCTAATTTTAGCCTTTTGGTCTTGGTAAAGGTTTGATATGATTCTCAAGTCTTTGTCGTCTATGTTACAAGACTTGAGAATTTCTATTAGTTTATCGTGTTTCACCAGGTCGAAAGCCTTTTGAAAGTCTATGAAACACAGATATACATCAGAGTCTACATCCCTACATCTTTCAACAAGCACACGTATTGAAAAAAGTGCCTCTCTTGTTCCAAAGCCATTCTTGAAGCCAAATTGTGTTCGTCCAATTTGTTATAAATTCTATTGTGTATTATTCGGAGGAACAATTTCAGTATATGATTCATTAGACTAATGATCCTATATTCTTCACATTTCCTGGAGTTCTTCTTCTTTGGTAGTGGTATAAACACCGATGTCAGCCAGTCTTTTGGTATTATTCCAGTTTCGTATATTTTATTAAATAAGTTCTCCATAACATCGATGTGTTCGTCTGAAATTATCCACATAATTTCAATTGGGATATTATCTTCTCCAACAGATTTTTTGTTTTTTAGTTGTTTTGTTGCTTTAATAATTTCCTCCTTTGTGATGTAGGGTCCAGACGCTACTTTCTGTACATCTATGCTTTGTCTCTCCTGGTCTTGAAACATGTCTTCTATGTATTCCTTCCACCTGTTTATTTGATCTTTTATATTCAGTAGGGGTTTCCCATGTTTATCTTCGACGAAAGATGAAGAGGATTGCTTCCACATTCCAGCTCCTTCTTTTATTTTTTTGTGTAAGTTGAAAGTATCATGTTTTTGTTCTAGTTTCTCAATTTCTTCACATCTTTCGTTCAGCCAGGTAACCTTAGCTTCTTTGATTTTTATTTTGATATTTTTATGTATTTGTTTATAGGGTTTTTTGAGACAGAAATATGTAATGAGACTAGTTGAGCAACATGGTTATCGTGAGTCATGTAGTGGCCATTTTCGTAAATCTAAAATATTGACAGTTTATGGTTTATATATTTACAGAGTACTATTATTCGTGAGAAATTATGAAGAATATTTCTGCTCTTGTAAAAACCGCAATGAAACTAGGAGAGTTCAGCATAGTCATAGTTTGTCTCTGACTGAAAAAACACCTTTTTATATGGGAATGAGATCGTATAATGGACTTTCTAGTGGGTTACAGAAAATTTATAATAAAAATATTTTCAGGATAAGATTGTGAGCCATATTCCGTCAATAAGTTTCTCGAGTATTGTGTTAAATGTTAATTTGTCGGTTGAATATTTTGGCTATTGTATTGACATGTTTTACTTATTGTTCTATATTCTATATGTATTTTACAATATTTTGAAACTAATAAACATCATTATCATTATATCCTTCACTGTTCTGTACCAGTCTAATAAGATTCTCTGCACTTCTGATATTAAACCACTCCCTTAAGTTTTTGAGTCATGAAAATCTTTCTCGTTTTCCTTCCATGATTAGTTGTAGTAGATCGTATTTACCATTTCTGAATATATGACCGAAGTAGGCTGCCTTGCTTTTTTACTGTTTTTAGGAGCATCTGTTCATTCTCTTGGAGACCTCATCGTTGGTAACCCTGTCCACCCAAGGAATTCTGAGTATTCGCCGGTACAGCCACATATCGAAGGCTTCAATTCGCTTCATGGTTGTCACTTTCAGAGTCCATCTTTCACAACCATGCAAAAGTACCGGAAGCATCTTGTGTTGATGGTATTGTTGCATATTACAGATTTCATTCTGAAGAAATATTGCGTGCCTGATTTCGGAATCTGGGTTCCAGTTCTCTGTGAGTAAGAAAGGTATTTCTAAAGGCTTACCTGTTCAACTAGTTTTTCTTTGATATAGATGGTTAGGAGTGTTTGTCATTTTTACTGTCATGACTTTTGTTTTGGAGATATTCCTCCTACTTCTCAACTTGCAATGTATACTGTATCCAGGTGGAACTGTAGATCATTTGAGCTATCTGCTAAGAGAATCGTATCAACAGCGTATCTGATATTATTTATCCAAAGGCCATTCACCTTGATCTCTTTTTCTACTCCATCTAGGGCTCTCGGAATAAATGAGTAGGTATAATATGCATCCTTGCCTCATTGCAGTTTTTGGCATTCATTTTCTTAGGTATCGTTATGAAAGCGGATTCAAGCAAGTCTGATGGTATTACTCCAATGTCATATATTTTATGGAACAAACAAAAAGAACGTTGCTCATGTCTATATCTATCAACTTCACGATTTCCGATGATCTCATCAGGACCTACAGCTTTACTACTCTTTGTCTGATTGATGGTTTTTCCAGTTGTTGTTTGAGTATCTCTGGTCCCTCCAGCATCACATTTTCCTCAGATATTATCAAACGCTGGTCCCTGAACACCTCCCTTATATAGGATTTCCAAATATTTGCTTTTTGTTCTTCTTCAACGACTAGCCCGTTATTTTTATCCAATAGTCTAGCGACACTATGAGGTGATTTTCGTCCTACCATTTCTCTGATCTTTTTATGCAGGTTGAAGTTATCCTGTGTTTCCTCAAGCTCCTCAATTTCTCGACATTTGTTGTTAAGCCACAGTTCTTCCGCCTCTATTATTTTTCTCCTTTCCATCAGTTGAAGAATTCAATTTGTCATCCACTCATGCTTCTTCTCATTCTTTCTATGTCCTATCTGCTGTATCGCTGTATTCTCAACGATGTTTTCAAAGCTGGTCCAAATATCCTCCACTTTTTTCCTAATTTCTAGTTCTTTCAAACTGTCGGTGTTAAGTTTCTTAGATATTCGTGGGTGTGAGATTTTTTGAGTTTCACGTGAAATTTTCCAACTAAGACATTGTGGTCTGATTCTATATCAGCTCCTGGGTATGTTTTAACGCTTTTTACCGCATTACGATGACGACTGTTGATGACACTATATTGTCTGAAGCATCTTGAGGCGACCTCCAAGTGTAAAGTTTTCTTGGAGGCAGCTGAAACCATGTGGTCGTCAATATTAGGTTCTAATCTTAATAGAATCGTACAAGTCGGTAGCTTCTAGCATTCTTCGTGCCTGCCATAGTCTCCTACCATATTTCCTGATCTTCTCTTTCCAATCTTTGCCTTGAAATCTCCTAAGATGATAGTTATGCCCTGATTCTTGATAACTGATAGCATTTCCTGAAGAAATTTCTCAATTTCCTTTTCGTCACTCTCTGAAGTAGGTGCATAGACCTGGAAGAGGTTTATTTCAAATAACTGTCGTCTCTCATTAGTATGGCTACTCCGTGTCTATAGTGTTTATCTTCAGCGGGAGATCCTGAGTAGTAAAGCGTCACGCCATCAGTTCTGCACTACTCATTTTCTGACCATCTTATTTCGCTCATTGCCATGATATCGATTCCCAATCTGTTCAGCTCCAGAGCAGCACTTCTTAACTCTCCCGCCTGGAATAGAGTACGCACATTCCATGATGCTATTTTCACTGGCTGTTTATTTTTCTTGTTATCTAGTCTCTCATTTTCCACGTCAATCCTGGTACCCATCTGACCGTGACCAGTAGCACATTCCACACCCCTAGGCCAATCCCCAGATGGCGCCGGTTGCTCGCCAGATCACATGGCACAAATATGTCTTTAGGTTTCGTTTTCATAATGATTTTACTAGGGAAAAGCAAGGTTTAGTGGGTTCCTACGTCCTTCCAAACTTTCCTTCTCTTACGGGCTCTGGCTATAGGCTTACCTGAAGTGTCGTAGCAGGCATGCTCAACCTAGACAGTAGGTCTAGGAAACTGAAAATGAAGTATTTTAAATGATGAATTACCAAGTCATCATAGAAAGAAGGATATCTAATATTATTAGCGTCTCTCTAGGTTAGCTAACAGTTTATGTCAAAGTTGTTGAGCAGGTTCTTCCATAGGTAACTATAATTATTGACTTGGCTTAATACGAGATTTTTCAACTTTTTGTAGTGGAAGGTGTTTGCTGAATATTCATATTCATTCAGAATCATATTTCTTTGATCTAAATGAATCTATTCCAGTTTTTCGCACTAATACTCCAATAGTCTTGGGGCGATAGTCTTCGCTATTTTTCAGTGGCTCACTCTGTATCTTCTACAGTTTTCAATCAAAAATGAAAATTCTTTCACGGCAATACAGACAAAGATAATACCTTTCTTTCGAGTTATCACTCGACCCATCTACCCTCTTCCAAATTTTCAAGGGTTGTCACCCCTGCTCCAGGGGTTGACATTCGAGATGAGGATGGTACTTGATGATGACTGCCATTGATCAGCATGGATCTGTTCCATTTTACCTCACTGAAACTTGAATAGTTTCAGGGAAATAGTCTTCCCCATATTTCAGTTGCTCACCCTGTATCTTTTACAGTTTTCAATTAAAAATGGAAATTCGTTCAAGGAAATGTAGACAAAGATACCACCTTTCTTTTGAGTCATCACTCGACCCATCTTCCCTATTCAAAATGTTCAAGGATTGCAACCCCCGCTTAGGGGGTTGATATTTCAGGCAAGTATTGTACCCCAAAAGATGTCCTCCTTGAAACAAAAATTGACGTGTTTTTGCGTTTTGATCAGAAATGAATATCTTGGTAGATATAGCCTCTGTTTAGTTTTCGTTGAAGCACCCTGTATTATTCTCCAGTAACTCAATTTTTTCATTCATTTTGGCATTAAAGTCTGAGAGTAATGATTTCAAATATATTTTCTGTGCTTTGTTGAAGTCGTCCAAAGATAATTTGTTATATTATTTCCAGAAATTCGTGGTTAATTTTCGAGGTGTATGCTACCTTTAATATTTTATAGGAACGGCAACAGAAGGTACAAAACTCCTTATCGCCCAGTCAAAACAGAACACAGATAGAATTTATTGTATACACTAATTGTGATATTGATCTATGTTGACGAAACAATCCACTTTTTTCGATTCAGTAGTTCTACTCACAGTTTATTACTTCACTTCTGAATTTTTCAAAGTTTTTGAGCAACTAAATACCACTGTTGTGAAAACCCACAATTTACTACACTCAACAGCCAACTAGAGCTTAATACATCAACACTACTCAATATCTTGGATATATTTCACACTGTACTTGTACTTACCTACTCATCTGTTATATTGTTTGTTTGTTTGTTATTCCTTTAACGTGCTCTATTTCCGTCTTTCGGCTAATGATACGCCGGGGAATTCTGTCCCCTCACTAACCCGGGAATTTTGCCGAACCCCTCTCGTGTCGAGGAAATGGATCTTCAATGTCCAACACATCTCTATTAGACAGGACAGACGGCTTTACATCTCCTCAGAAAGATGGAAACTGAAGCGATTCCCAGAATCCGAAAATTAGCACCGACTTTGTGGGCATTGAACCCAGGTTAGTCTTCCTATTCAAAATGTTCAGGATTGCAACCCCGCTTAGGGGTTGATATTTCAGGCAAGTATTGTACCCCAAAAGATGTCGCCCTTGAAACAAAAATTGACCTGTTTTGCGTTTTGATCAGAAATTAATATCTTGGTAGATGTAGCCTCTGTTTAGTTTTCGTTGAAGCACTCTGTATAATGGTCAATAAATCGGATAGATTTATTTACAAAAGGAGATAACAAGTACCAATCTAGATGTTGAAGAGAAATAATAAGTTGAATAAGTGCTTTCCAGATTGTGAAAAGATTCGGTCGAAGAGCATTATATCTGATAGGATTATTACACTAAGTAGACATATTTCATAATACCAATTATCGTTTACGAAGAAATGTCAAAGAACAAGAATTTCAAGATTTCATTTGAATAGCGTAAATTTTCAACTTTATGCTGTATGTTTTAAATCTATTTTGACTAAATGGGAATCTAGCGAGAATTAATAACAGCATTGAGATGATAGATAAAACCTTTTTCGTATAAATTTTCGTTATTCCTACAAGTGGGAATTCTTACCTTCCTCAACTTGGGTTTTTCCTTTGCTTTTGCCAATTCCTCTTCCAAGTACGTTCTTACTCCTATTTTGCAGTCCATGACGCAGGGTGATACAAAATCACTGAGTAAATCTTGCAATTGTATATAGGAACATTCTCCGTCGTCACTTGTTATAAGGCCCTTATATTCAGGTACGAAAGGTCGTAGGGCATCATCCATTAAAACCTATAAGAGAAACAAAAATTGATTCAATGAATCATGAAAACTTGGTACATCGAGGTTGTTTGTTGTTTGTTTTTTCCTTTAACGTGCTCTATTTCTGCCTTTCGGCTAATGACACGCCGGGGAATTCTGTCACCTCACTAACCCGGGAATTTTGCCGAACCCCTCTCGTGTCGAAGGAAGGGATCTTTAATGTCCAACACATCTCTGTTAGACAGGACCGACAGCTTTACATCTCCTCCGAAAGATGGACACACAAGCGATTCCCAGAATCCGAAAAATCGCACCGACTTTGTGGGGATTGAACCCAGGTAACTCTGCGTAGGAGACGAGCATCATATCCCATACGCCACCGAGCCGGCTACATCGAGGTTGTATGGTTGTTCGTTCGACTTCGAACATTTGTTTTTATGCTGATATAACAAAAGTACATCTACAAATGTCAAATTGAAACTAGTTGATGGGACAGATGGTATCTGTCCAAACTTCAAAATAAATTTCTGGATCAAGATTAGAATTAACTAAATAAATGAATGATTTGATTTGTTTTCTGGATTATATGAATTTCTCATGTGGTTGCCTCTTTTTTTCGAAAACTTACGAAATACAGGGTAATACATAATAGTATGTCACAACTTGAGGGGGTAAATCTACGTGCAACTTTAAGAGAAAAAGTTCATATAAACATAGGTCCGCAAAAGCTACGGAGCTACAATTTGTTGAAATTTCCTGAAGAAATTGGTTTTTCTTCAAAACTCCTGCAGTTTTTGAGATATTCAGCCCAAATTTGGAATGGAAGTTATTTTTTACAGTCTCCATCATTACACGTCCTAAATTTTAACTAGAATCTACAACGTGTTTTCTTTTCGGGAGACATGTCTTCTTTTGCCCTTCAAACTTTTTTACAGTACGCCACTGATCAGCGTACAATCAATTTTCGTCGTCTTCGTTCAATTTAGAAATCTTTTTGACACCTGTAATTTTTTCGTATCTCCGACCGTTCTCGAGCAAAAAATTATTAAACGTTTGTATGCATTCGCTGAATTAAAAGTACTTCTGATGGCTGATATCCATTACATGTACGGTCTGGCTGACGGAAACACAACAGAAGCTAGGCGATAATATCAGGTGCGCTTTCCAAATCGAGTAACACCAGACATTCGAACATTTTCAAATATCCACAGAAGGTTGAGGGAAACTGGTACTTTTACTGCAAATAATCATTTAAAAGGTGCAAATCAAACTATGAGAACTCCAGATATTGAGGAAGCAGTTTTGAATTGTATTGATTTGAATCCTCATGTGAGTACAAAAAAATTGTACAGTTGAATATTTCACATGCTCTAGTTTGGAGGATTCTCTACGACTTTTTTGTACCCGTTTCATATTCAACGCGTCAAAACTCTACTTCCTCGAGATTTTCCTTCAAGACTGAATTTCTGCCGATGGTTCTTAGATGAAATTAGAGAAAATGCTCATTTTGATAGTGAAATTTTGACAGCTAACTTTACGAGAACTGCTATCACAAATTTTCACAATAATCATTATTGGGCTGAGGAAAACCCCCAATTGATTGAAGAATCTCATCACCAAGAACAATTCTCACTAAATGTCTGGGTCGGAATAATTGGAAGTTATTTGATATGGCCATTTTCTTTGCCTAACAGACTAAACGGTCCTGCTTATCGGCAATTTCTTGAGGAGGTGTTACCTTTATTTCTCGAGGATGGCCACTTTTGGCGATAAACATAATGTGTTTCTACATGACGGGGAACCAGCAAATTTTAGTGGAGAAGCTAGGAATTGAATAATACATTCAACAACCGATAGATAGTCGGGGCTAGAACAATGGCCTCCTAGATTCCCAGACTTAAATAGTTTAGACTTTTTTTTATGGGGATATCTTTAATTTAGTTTAGTTTATACCACTCCAGTGAATACTGTAGAAGAATTGAGAAATCGAATAATAACCTCTTGAGACACGATAAGTAATACCCCAGCAATATTTTGAAGAGTGCGTCATAATATGCGAAGAAGGATAGAGGCCTGTATTCTTGCAGGTGGAGGACACTTCCAGCAATTTATTTAGTTTTTAATTGTTCTTTTTGAAGTTTCATATTTAATAAGTATAAATTGAGTCCTAAAAGACAAGCTATATGAATAAAAGCAAATTTTGGGCATATCTATCGAGAATTTCTATTATTTTTTTTCAATTAGCGAATAATATACAATTCAAATAATACAAATTCAATAATTTTTCACACGGAAATGGTTGGAGATACGAAAAACTTACAAGTGTCCAAAAAGTTTCTAAATTAAATGAAGAAGAGGAAAATTGATTGTACGCTGATCAGTGGCGTACTGCAAAAAAGTTTCAAAGGTCAAAAGGAGACATGGCTTCGAAAAGAAAACACCTTGTGAATTTCAGTTAGAATCTAGGACGTGTAATGATGGAGGCTGTAAAAAAGAGCTTGCATTCGAAATTTCGGCTGAATATCTCAAAAATTGCAGGAGTTTTGAAGAAAAACCAATTTTTTTCGGTAATTTCAACACCCTCGTTGCTCCGTAACGAAGCGTTGCGGTTCTATGTGTATATAAACTTTTTTCTTGCACGTAGATTCACCCCCAAGTTGTGTCATACTATTATGTAATACCCTGTATATATAAAGTAAAAAAATAATTAATCGAATGTCCTATAGGTATCATTAGCTGTTTGTTTGAATTTTCCGATTATCATCTTACTGAATTTCCTTCTCCAAAAACTATTATCACCATCATAACGAACAAAATGAAAGTAAATTAAGTATTTTTGAAATTCGAATTGGGTTATATAGTGTTGTGATGTTACAAAAACGCTAGAGCAAAAGTCGGACGTACAGATTTTGAGGAGAATTTATGCAATTTTTTTCCATAAAAGTCTAATTTGGGTTGTTATGGACAATCTTAAAAATAACTACTTGCGAAATTATCGCATATGTGTAGATAAGTTGAAGAATTTTTATTCAAGGAACAATATGTGCCTTGAAAACAAAGTTTATGCGGGTAGAATGAAATAGCGGGTGCTTTCGCTCATTATTTCAAATCAGTGTATGAGTTTCCTCCAGAACCTGAGGAACATTCTCCACCGCTGTATGAACTGCCTTTCGACGATTCAAACATAATTTACATCCAAAACATACTAAAACTAATTTTGAACAGTTAGGTATTGACTCAGAAATCATTCTCAAAAACTCCAAAGATAATATTTTAGCCAAGCATCAAACAGCAAAAATCATCAAAGAAGACTTTTCGAAATTATCACCTCATTGCAATTCCAATTATAAAATAATAAAAACAATTCGTGAAAATAGTACCAAGAACGATTTAGTATTTACTAAAGCAGATAAAGGTAACACCGTCATCGCGATTAATAAAACCGATTATATTTCAAAAACTGAAGAATTCTTTACAGCGAAAACTATACAACATCAACTAAAGATCCTACCGCTAAATTTCATAAAAAAAGAGAAAAACGTAATTTCGACAGCAAAATCAGTAATTACAGACCACGAAAAATATAAATTCATTAACTCCAATCCACAATCCCCTGAATTATATTCTTTGATAAAACTTCATAAACCTAATTACCCTATTAGACCTGTTGTTTTTATGAAACGGCACCTTCGTTCAAACTTTCAAAATTCCTCAACGACTTGCTAATAAATTATTGCAATTTTAAATCTAAATTTTCGGTCAAAAATTCATACGAACTAATTGCCAATACCAAAGATTCCATTATACCACCTAATTCCAAACTCATTTCTCTCGACGTTAAAAATCTATTTCCCAACATTCCTCCGAAAGATACGTACTACTTAGTTGAAGAATTGTTAGAAAAGAATCATGTCAATACGATCATTAAATCAGATATTCTTTCATTATTACAAATTTGTTTAGATCGAAATTATTTCCATTTCAATAACAAATATTATACTAGTGAAGACGGCTTGATTATGGGCAATCCGTTAAGTCCTTTGTTAGCAGAAATATTCATGAATAATTTAGAGAAGTTAATTCATAATCATCCACTTAGTAAATATTGTTTATACTGGTATCGCTATGTAGACGATATTGTTATTTGCTTCACAGGAACAGATAGACAGATAAAAATTTTCGAAAATCATATAAATTCATTACATAAAAAATTGAATTCACAACCGAAATAGAAAGCAATAATTCAATAAATTTCTTAGACGTAACAATTTCGAATGAAATTGGAAAACATGTTTTCGCAATTTACCATAAGCCGTCACATACAGATATTATAATACATAACTCGTCGTGTCATCCATATCAACATAAAATGTCAGCATTGAATAGTTTAATTCATAGATTGATTAACATCCCGTTATCACCAGAAAATTTTAACAAAGAATTAAATTTGATTAAACAAATAGCCAAAAATAATGGTTACAATCTCAAACTAATAAATAATATTTTAAATAAAAAACAAAGTAGAATCGCATTGAATGAAGTTTACTCTGTCGATAAATTGAAACAAAAATTCAACACCTTAACCTACGTTGGCATTACAAGT
The DNA here is from genome assembly GCA_013387265.2 of Cryptolaemus montrouzieri. Taxonomy (NCBI): domain Eukaryota; kingdom Metazoa; phylum Arthropoda; class Insecta; order Coleoptera; family Coccinellidae; genus Cryptolaemus; species Cryptolaemus montrouzieri. The sequence continues at coordinate 94,463,223 of JABFTP020000001.1, read as the reverse complement.
GAGAAACAGAAATCATTCTTGAGTAACAATAATTTCAACATAGCTTTCCAAACTGATAATAGCTTAGGAAATATATAAAAATTATAAAACCAACTCAGATACAAATAATAAACCAGGTGTTTATGGATTGAATTTCAATGACTGTAATAATTTCTACATTGGTAGAACACAGAAATTTTAATATCAGAATATCGGAACATAAACGCAGTTTTTCAAATGAAAAATCAGATTCAAATTACGCGAATCATCTCCTAGACCCAGAGTTTGAAATTTAGCGTACAGATAATAAATATTGGAAGGTAGATCTTTGGGAAATTTTAGAAATCAACAAACACAAACACTCAGGTAGACTCATCAATGAACAAGTCGATTTAAGCCCTTCACCTCTATTGAATCTCTTCAGAGAGCAATCTATTCCTCAATATCATTGGATATACCTGTCATCAATAACCACTTAAGAAGGAGCAACCCAATAAGCTTTTAATTACGCAAGAACATTTGTATTTATATTCTCATTCTTATCTATATATAGTTGTCATAATTTCGAATCACAATTATTCAGTAAAATTCCTAAAACACATTACTTGTTTTTATTATTATTAATAAAAACATTGAAAACCGTAGCTGCAGAAAACGAAAACTAACTTGCCAGAATTGGGTTAACTTTAGATAAAAAATTCGAATGTGACTGACATAATCATTATTATATTATACTATTGTGAAAATTATAACCATAATAAAAATTCAGTACTTCTTTCTTCTTTCCGTTTTCCTTCCAGAGTAATAATTTACCAATGATTATTATAAAAATAGGTATGATTAAATTTATATATAAATTGTATATTTCTTTTGGCCGTGAAAATAATATTTCAGATATAAAGAAATAAAGCAAGATCTGTCATAAAAAATGTTCCAAATAAAATGTCAGTATTCAGGCGACAATAATATAGAGGCTTAGGTCAGGATGATATGGGGGAAGTCTAAGTACATCGTGGCCCTGATCATTCAGGAGTTTGTCAATAGCATACGTTATATATCTGGGTTTGCGCAATTCAATTAGATTATAAACTTCTGCTGCGAACATCCCATCTGCGAAGGCTTCTTAGGTTTTTTCATAAGTAGCTTTCTATTCGTTTTCGTCTTAATCCAACGGAACCCCATTCCTCTCAAAACATTTCGAATGATTCTCGTGATCCTGCATATTCATTTTCATCGACTAACTTTTGAGGGATTCGCTTTAATGTGGGTACGATTTTATTGACGACGTAAGAATTGACGACGAACCTACGGAGCAGAGCTCTATTGAAGTCATCAAGATCTGTTTTCTTCGCTGATTTTCTTCTCTTTTGGGTTGAAAAACGGTAATTCTCGCCATCTTCAATGTTCTTCATTTCGCCCGAATTTTTTTGCACAGTTCCCAAACCAACTCCTGTTGCGACAGCTACAGTTTCTTGAAACTTTTTCAAAGAAGTTACAGGTTCATTCTGCATCCCTTTCAAATTGGACACGAACTCCATCTCATCAGAACTTAGAAATATTGAAATGAATTTGCAAGATTCGGTCCTGTTCGCTTGGCTCTTCTTAAAGCTTCAAAGGTTCATTGATAACTGAGTTCTTGGCCACGTGACCAGCAAAGTTAACGCGCAACAAGGGGAGGAGCTATTTCACCCGCACAGATATTCTTGTCGAACTGTACTTCTCGTGTCAATGAAATACTGGTTGGAACATAAGACAACAAGCTTCTCAAGAGGTATAAACCAATAAACATCGATGAAATATGCATTTATAACAAATATCAACCAGAATTACAGAAGCCTAACTTGAGAATAATCTATTTTTATTGGAAATGGAGCACTTAACCACAGCAAACACAAAGGTATACATTCAAAAAAAAAAAAATACTTACCTTGAAGCATTTTTCTTCTTTGAGGCACAGCTTTTTCAAAATTGTACCTTGATCTGGACCTGCTTTGAAATTCCCTTGATGGCCCGCTAGCTGCACCCATGGATATCTCTGTTTTTTGTACGTTTGGAAGAACGGTGTCCATTGAACGAAATTTCTAATTTTTCTCCAAGGCGAAGGCTGAAAAATAACGTCATTTATGAATAGAATTTTAAAGGTGAAACCTTCATTCGACAATAAAGAATAACCGTATAGAATTTAAGTAGATTAATATTTCACGACTAAGAAGCGGCATATGTGTGATTATCTGCTATAAAAACCGAATACGTGAATAGCAATTCATCGAAGGAACTCTGATCGAAAGTGAACGATGTTATGCGCAGCTTCTCCGAATGGTGAAAAAACAACCTGATGTTGAATATAGAAAAAACGGTTTAAGTGAACTTCTGCTGTAATCGCAGCTCACCTAAAGTTGATATTCCCAGATTCGATTCCTCCAGTTGTGGAAGATTTCTGTGGTTAATGGTAGACGAGTATTTGAGCTTATTATGCTCTAACACAAGTCGGAGAATCACTGGATCAACCTGGTTAGATTTCACACAGTCACATAAATTAGAATAGAATAGAATAGTTATGCTATGTAATTGGTGGGACCAAGTCGTTGTTATTTATTATGAGCTGTTGAAACCGAATGAAACCATCACTGGGGAATGGTATCGAACTCAATTGATGTGATTGAGTAAAGCCCTGCGCGAAAAACGGCCACAATACGAGCAGAGACACAAAAAGTAATTCTACATGACAAAGCTCGGCCTCACGTTGCCAAACCCGTTAAAACCTACTTGGAAACGCTCAAGTGGGATGTCCTATCCCACCCGCCATATTCCCCAGATATTGCACCATCCGATTATTACTTGTTACGTTCGATGGCATATGGTCTGGCTGATCAGCAATTCCGCTCATATGAAGAGCTCGAAAATGGCTTGATTCGTGGATAACCTCAAAAGACGAACACTTCTACCGCCACGGCTCTGCCAAAAAGATGGGAAAAAGTTGTAGCTAGCGATAGGCAATATTTTGAATGATTCATTTGTAATCATTTTTCACAATAAAGTAGTATTTTCATAAAAAAAACATCGGGAACTTTGTTGCGGACCTAATAGATATAAATTGTAAACTGAAATTTTTTTCGATTTCATTTCATCATCATTTTCTGAATTAGCTGGGAAATTATAAGATATTTCATATTGCCTCTGATATTTTATCGAAAAACAACAATTAATTTATATTTCTCAAGGAAAATTCATATTCATTGTTAAACCAATATTTTTCAATGTGTGTAGAAGTCTTAGCGTTTGTCAAAAGACGTTGGAATCGAACAAATAGAAACGAATTGATTAATCCTGAAACCTGGATTAAATGCAACTATGTGATTGACTTTTTGTCACTAATAAAATTGTGTAAATTATGGAAAACAATTTCAAGAATATACTCAAATATGATCTACCGACGATTATGCCAAATACAGTAAAACAGCAAAGTACACTCGGAGGCAAAATTAGCGGAACACTCGAAAATTTAACCAAATTCGAAGTCCGATATTTTTCCTAATTCTCAACCGATTCAGATGATTTTTTCGGCAAGTTATAGATCAACCCTTCTGCTTTGTAGAAATTATAAGAGAAAACAAAAAAAAATTGAAAAAAATTTCATACGGGGGCAAAACTAAAAGTGTTTTTTTTGTCAAAAATTCGTAACACCCTGTGGAATTTCGTGGTCCGAGTTGAAACGTACAATATTATGGTTTGTCAAGACACATCGTCCTACAGTAACGCCCTTCTTGTTTTATGCATTTATCTCTATTTTTACAAGAGATATCCAATTTGAAGCGAAAAGTCACAAATTTCAAGAATTTATTTTTAATCTTGCGTAGGTGCATAACATCGGAGGTTAGCCAAAGAATAAAATCAAAATTAGAGAAGCGGAAATCTAACGAAATGAAAATTTTTGAAATTCACTGGCCAATTTCACGCTCCGGGAGAACTCGAAGTACACTGGAAAAATCGTTAATTTTGCACATTTATTTTTGAATTTTTTTGTGTGATACTCTATAATAATTATCATTCCTGTCCAAAATTGAGAGCAAGTGTGTATCCTGGCGATACACTCGTGAAATGAAATGAACATGTTGAGAAAAATGTTCATGATGACCCACAAAAAAACATTTGATTTTAGTAGCGAGTATGACCCCCCCGAGCTCTTATTACAGCGCGTATACGATTTCGCATACTCCCAATGATGTTGTCTATCATCTGTTGAGGTATGTTGTCCCACTCTTCCACCAAAGCCAATGTCAGCTCTTCAACGTTGCCTGGATTCCGTTGTCGAACCCTTCTTCCAAGAATGTCCCAAACGTGTTCGATCGGGTTTAAATTCGGTGACCGCGACGGCCAGTCCATTCGTGTGATCCCAACTTCATTGAGATATTCTATCACTATGCGCGCAGTATGAGGGCACGCGTTATCGTGCATAAAAAGGAAATTTTCCCCTATGTAAGGAGCAAAAGGCACAACATAGGGCTCCAAGATTTCTGTTATATACCGATGGGCATTAAGTGATCCATTGCCAATAATCTGCAGTTCTGTTCGTACTCCCAAGCATATGCCACCCCATATCATAACTAACCTTCCACCGTATTGCTCAGTTCCTGCGAAGTTCGCTTGATTGTACCGTTCCCCTCGATGCCTCCATATTCTATCTCTACCATCCACGAAATTCACACAATATCGGCTCTCATCACTAAATAAAACTCGTCTCCACTGATTGATTGTCCATGCTACATGCTCCCTAGCAAACGCCAATCTTGCTACCCGATGGGCTCTATCGAGTCTTGGTGCTCTTGCTTGAGCGTATGATCTCAGACCAACTTCATTTAATCGTCTTCTGACTGTCCTCACACTGACGTTAATGTTATCCACTGCTTGTAAAAGGTTACGTGCCTGAACAGCAGTAAGACGAGGATTTCTTATGGTTTGATTGACGATGAAACGGTCATGTATAGCGCGCGTTGCCCGATTTCTTCCTTGTCCTCGCCTCCTCACGTACAATCCAGTTTCCCTGTAACGTCGGTAGATTCGATGGATAACCGACGTCGAGACACCCAACATGGTACCGACTGAGCGGTAGATGCGCCCTTCCTCGATCAATGTAACTGCTCTTGCTACTGAGGTTGGTGGTAAATCTCTCATTCTGAATGAAAAATACCGTTTCGAATCGTAAACAGTAAAAGAATCACAAAACACCGCAACCGATCGAATTTGTATCAAATCAAAGAATGGAAAACTTTCATTCTTTAAACAAGTGCAAATGTGGTCATATACAAAAAAACGTGTGTTGTATTTCATATTTGTGAAAAAAAGGTGTGCATATGTGTAAATGAAAAGTTTTATCAATGGTCCCAGAATTCGGTTGTGTATTTTAATACCTATCGACTGTTATCTCCTATGAATTCCTAATTTTCACTAAATTAACCAAATTGTCATCAATAACTAATGCAATTCGAACATAGAAATCGCAAACGACAATTTCGACACGCCTGAGTGATAATAAGAAAATTCCAAATTGATAGACGAATTTTAATGACAATTTCTTGATTCAATGGAATTTCTCCAAAATGGTGATTTTCCACTTGAAATTAAATATATTTTGCAAAAATAGAGATTAAACGCATGAAACAAGAAGGGCGTTACTGTAGGAAGATGTGTCTTGACAGACCATGATATTGTACGTTTCAACTAGGACCACGAAATTCCACAGGGTGTTACGAATTTTTGACAAAAAAAACACTTTTAGTTTTGCCCCCGTATAAAATTTTTTTAAAAATTTTTTTGTTTTTTCTTATAAATACTACAAAGCAGAAGAGTTGATCTATAACTTGCCGAACAGATCATCTAAATCGGTTGAGAATTAGGAAAAATATCGAACTTCGAATTTGGTTAAATTTTCGAGTGTTCCGCTAATTTTGCCTCCGAGTGTATATTGAACAATATCAAAATTTTTATTGAATGAATTTTAATGAAATATAATATAATAATAAATAATAATAGCAATGAACAGTTAAGGATTCTTTTACTACAATCTGTTAATGAAAGTGGTTAGCTCACGTTTTCATCAACATCTTCCTCATTTTCATTTGATCTACCAGTGACCATACTAAATAGAGTAAAATATCAAAGTATATGAAACAATATTGAAATTCTATTTAGATGAATGAAATACAATATAATAATTATAGCAATGAATATTTAAGGACCCTTTTACTACAGTCTCGATAATGCAAGTGGTTAACTCACGTTTTCCTCAACATCTTCCTTATTTTCATTTGTTTCAGCATCTTCACAATTACCAAACAATTTCTTGATGATAAACATTAAAGATTAAAAATCTTGATGGTGATAGATAGTACAAGTATAGAAAAATTGAAAATGAATCGTTCGCCGAGTGATTAGTTTATTACCTTTTATAAACTACTAGAACTTATTTCGATTGAAATTAATCGAATACATACCGATAAATTTAATTTCCTTTGTCCTTATCCGTAAGTTCCATGATAAAAGGGATATTTCTATTGGAAAAGCAAAACATATTATAAACCATATAGGACGACAATATTGAAACAGGAAAATAGACTGGCGATAATGATTTCAATTAAAAAACTTAACAGATAATGGATTAAGAGCTGTTATCGTTATATCGCAACGAATTTTTGTAAATTGTAATTAATTCGTGATTGTTTGACAAAATATGGGATGAAGGTTAAAGATACCTAGGAAATTTTGTTCAAACATATTACCATGAACGTTGAAAAGACTTTCATGTCAGTATATAGGTTAGGTTAGATCTGTACTGTAGGGGTGTATGGAAGTGTTGGAATACCTTTTTGGTTAAAAAATCACGAACTGCGAATGACGAGTGGGTCAGAGCATTGTCATGATGAAGCACCCATCCGCGCTCCGCCAATTCGAGTCGTACACGAAACACACGGGCCTTCAGACGTTTCAAAACTTCAATGTAGAACACTGCGTTGACTGTCTGTCCTGCTGGAACGTATTCGTGGTGTACAACTCCATTAATATCAAAAAATGCGATGCGTAAAGATTTCACTTTCGATTTTGACACTCTGGCTTTCGAGGGGCGCTTATCCCCCTTCTCTACTCACTGCATGCTCTGCCTTTTGGTCTTCAATGAAATCAATGCGAACGCTGCAGAGCTAACATCTGCCGCAGCATTGCCAACTTTCGCGAAATTAATTGACATACCTCGTACATATAGTTATAAAGTCTAAGTTATGGGTTGATATTCTACGTTGCATATCTCGTACATACATTTTCATTAGAAAAACGGTGCAGCAGACGTAGCGTAAAAGAGAGTACTGAAGGAAATAACCTCGTATACAAGCAAAATATCCATTTTGGTCGCATGGTTCCCTTGGTGGCTGGTCAAACTGGAGCACTGAATAATTCTGATTTCATTGTGTTCACTAGTGTAGCGGCTGATATGCTACACTAGATTTGTTCCAACCAATTTTAGAACGGAACGGTGCTGTAATGGGTAGAATTAGTTCAATTTGCAGGCCCGGACTTTATATTAGTCCAGAACGATACAAAAATGCGCTAACATCTCACCTTCCTTTAGTTTCCAATTTATGTTATGAATGAATTTTTGGTTTACTTCTAGTTTAGCACTAAACACAATGAATGTTTTACATTTTTCATTATTAGTTTCATCTCGAGTTCTATGAGTACCATTTTCATTTCGATAACTCTCAAGCATTCTCTACTGCTGGTGGATTACGATTGTGCGTTAATTTATTATCGCAGTGTCGTTATTACATAGAAAAGATCCATTAAGAAGGCCGAGCTACCTACCAAAACATTCAACATCCCCTTACGACCTAATATAACCTCACATATCTATCTGGTCCCCCATAATACATATAGATGGCACTAATTTTACCACGTCAAGTGTCAAACTCTGTCAATCAAACTTCAATCGCCGACAAAATGATTTATATACTTACTCAATGTCGCTGAAAAATGAATTGTCAATTGTCTGTCAATGTTTTCAGTTTCCCGCTAAACCCTTTTATTTTTGCCGTATATTCACCTCTTCGGCGTTTGGCGAGAAAGGACTATACCATAGAAGAGGACCCCTGTGAATGGCGAGGAAAGAAAAGTAGCCGAGGAAGCCTTTTTCATTACGGTCTTTCAATCAGGATCCTTCAGAAAATTTATTTTGTATTATTAGACAGCATGGTGTAGGGAACACAAAACCTACTTGCCACCAGTTCATTGCTGCTTTAAAAACATCTATCATAAATGGCTTAACGTCGCCCATAATTAATGGAAATTGTTAAAGAGATGACTGTGAGTATTTGAATGATTTGTCTTTTTTTTGCAGACTAGCTCGCAGAACATACTCGGTGATTCTGATGATTCAGAACCTTCTATTCATGAGGAATATAATGAGATCTTCGGAAATCTACCAACTCCAATAACTGACAATTACGCTACCTATTATGTGGCAGGATACCTTTTGCGAAAAATTACAGTCCCAGAATGTCAAGTATGTAATGAAGAACTTTTTTGTGAAGTGCCCCAACAATGTTGGAATTTTTTTTTGTGATATGTGATTTATATTGTTGATTCACATGTGTTAGGAATTTATTTTATTTTTGGAAATGTTTTGCTAAATTTTCTGTATATACAGGGTGTTTCCGAATAAGATGTCATAAATGAAGAATGCGAATCCCTGAATGATTTGAGCAAGAAAGTTCGAAGAACCAATGGTCAAAAAATGCTTCGTTGCCGAGATACAGGGTGTTAAAGTTGAGAAAATTTTTCGATTTTCTCTCGATAAAACCTAGACTTCTCAAGATTTCGGGCTCAAATTTTCCACATTAGCTATTAAACACAATCTGAATCACCAGGTGAGGCCAAATTTTGAAACAGTATACAGGGTGATACTTTTTCATGGGCCATGTTCCATTTTTACCCTCGGAACTTTTTTTTGGTACGCCGCTGGCACTAACAAAAAATAAAATCGAATAGATCATTCAATTTGAAATTTTTTTTGACTCTTGCATTTTGATCGTAACTATCACCGTTTCTGAGATATTAATTATTGAAAATAATCCAATAGTTTTCCCATATCGAAGCCATGGAGATATTATCTTAATAACTGATGCAATTTTTCAGGAATTGAGCTAAAATTTACATCAGATATCTCCTTATTGTATGTTTATAACAAAATGAAGCAGAAATTCCTGACAGTATACAGGGTGTTATTTTTTCACGTGCATTTTCCTCTTTTGCCCCTGAACTTTTTTTGTGGTGCGCTACTGGTATATTCTGAAAACAGAATCAAACAGATTATTCAAAGTGAAAACTTTTCTGTTCCTTGTATTTTTCCGTATCTGCCACCATTTTCGAAAAATTAATCAACAACGCCCGAACAGGCTACCCCTTTGCCTCCGTATATTTTTTCGGTGCATAACTGACGTTTTTCGTAATCAGAAACGGACTTTTCATTCAATTCCGATAATTTTGTGCTCATCTTGATCCTCATGTCTTTCACCGTTTTGAATTGAAAATCATCAGAATTTATCTGTCTTCCTCATATCAGAACACGTTGGTGATTTCAAAAGGCTTAGTAGGCTCTTATACAATTTTGCAAATGAAATCATAGAAAAAAAACTTCTCACTTCAATGATTGTAAGTTTTGTCATTCAGTTTGTTGTGCCTACATTTGAAACAGCTGTAAGTAGTAACCAATAATCTTTGAAATGGTTTTCACTAATGCAGAAATGGCCGATATACATTTCATGTACGGTGTGGCTGAAGGAAACACAGTGCACGCAAGGCGTTTGTATCAAGAACGCTTCCCTAATCGAATCATTCCTGATAGGCGTACGTTTTCTGACATCCACAGAAGATTGAGAGAACGGGGTACATTCAAACCGAATCATGACTTGAAAGGGGCAAATCGGACAATAAGGACCCCGGAAATCGAAGAGGCAGTCCTAAATTGTATAGATGAGGATCCTCAGCTGAGTACAAGAAAAATTGGAAGAGAGTTGAATATCTCATTTGTATTGGTCTGGAAAATTCTCCATGATTTCTTGCTTTACCCATACCATATTCAACGCGTCCAAGCTCTACTACCCCGCGATTTTCCTCTGCGACTCAATTTCTGCCGATGGTTCCTTCATAACATTGCTCATAATCCCCTTTTCGATAGCGAAATCATCTTCACAGATGAGGCGTCCTTCTCGAGGAATGCAATCAGGAACTTTCATAACAATCACTATTGGACTGAAGAAAATCCCCATATGATTGAGGAATGTCACCATCAAGAACAATTTTCGGTTAATGTCTGGGTTGCAATAATTGGGGATTTCCTGATCGGGCCATTTTTGTTGCCAGACAGGCTGAATGGAGCCTTATATCGCCACTTTCTAGAAGAGATTTTACCTGTGTTGCTAGAAGATGTGCCGCTGCAAACTAGAAATAGAATGTGGTTTATGCATGACGGAGCACCACCGCACTTCAGCATGGAAACTAGGGAATATCTGAATATGACATTCAACAACCGCTGGATAGGGCGTGGTGGACCAGAAGCTTGGCCTCCAAGGTCGCCAGATTTAAACAATTTGGATTTTTTTCTTTGGGGACATCTGAAAACTTTGGTTTATAGCTCTCCCGTGAATACACTTGAAGAATTGAGGAATAGAATTACAGCATCATGTGACGTCATCAGAAATACCCCAGGAATATTTCAGAGGGTGCGCACTAATATGCGGAGACGAGCAGAAGCATGTATTCTTTCAGGTGGAGGACATTTTCAACATCTTCTTTGATTTGTTCTGTTTGTTCAATTTTGTTTTCATCATTATGAGTTTTGTTATTGAAATCATTCGCGATTATTTATGTTGTTTATTCATTTACTTCCGATTTATACACTCAATAAAACACATTTTTGAATTCGAATTCAATGATCAGAGAAATGATATCACCCTTTATACTTTCTCATAAATCCTACCAATCTAGTGGTGCAGATCTTAAAATGTGAACTTCGTTTGAAATCCGAGCTCAAGGTCTTCACAAATTGCCGAAATAACATGAAAAATATCTTCAATCTTTCAATACGGAAGGGACTATACGATTACTTTTCTTGATTAATATCTCGAAAATGGTGGCAGATACGGAAAAATACAAGCAACAGAAAAGTTTTCACTTTGAATAATCTGTTTGATTCTGTTTTCAGAATATACCAGTAGCGCACCACAAAAAAGTTCAGGGGGCAAAAAGAGGAAAATGCACGTGAAAAAATAACACCCTGTATACTGTCAGGAATTTCTGCCTCATTTTGTTATAAACATACAATAAGGAGATATCTGATGTAAATTTCAGCTCAATTCCTGAAAAATTGCATCAGTTATTAAGATAATATCTCCATGGCTTCGATATGGGAAAACTATTGGATTATTTTCAATAATTAATATCTCAGAAACGGTGATAGTTACGGTCAAAATGCAAGAGTCAAAAAAAATTTCAAATTGAATGATCTATTTGATTTTATTTTTTGTTAGTGCCAGTGGCGTACCAAAAAAAAGTTCCGAGGGTAAAAATGGAACATGGCCCATGAAAAAGTATCACCCTGTATACTGTTTCAAAATTTGACCTCACCTGGTGATTCAGATTGTGTTTAATAGCTTATGTGGAAAATTTGAGCCCGAAATCTCGAGAAGTCTAGGTTTAATCGAGAGAAAATCGAAAAATTTTCTCAACTTTAACACCTTGTATCTCGGCAACGAAGCATTTTTTGACCATTGGTTCTTCGAACTTTCTTTCTCAAATCATTCAGGGATTCGCATCCTTCATTTATGACATCTTATTCGGAAACACCCTGTATAGTTTAAAAGATTTTATTATTTAAAAAAAATGTGTAATTGTGAAAAAATACATCGATTAGACTAGTTCAAATACCCCATTTCAGTCAATTAGAATTCGATCGTGGGAGATCTAGAATTCTAATAAGGCGCCTTTCGGTTTAGTTTTTCATAATGGCACGCGTAGCGCTCGTTTCTAAGCAGAGTTGGCCATATTGTTTCCAATGCCAGGGCACTGAGTTTTTATTTCTCATTAGGCTCTGTTCTGTGAGATATTCGAGTATAACGGAAAGCCTACATTTGCAGTTAAATTCTATTTTGATACGTCATTTTTTTTTGTTAGGATATCATGACCTTTCGTGAGCGACTAAGGAGAGAAACACTGAATAGTGGGATCTATATTCATGATCGCATAGTCAATTTTTTTCTGCTTATTCCTAAAGTTTTGGTCAGAATTACCGCAGAGAGATTCAAAACTAGCTCGCTTATCAAAACATATCATTTTTACCCTGGTACGACACTGTCTTACAGTTCAGCTTGAAAACTAGATGAGTCGATCAAAATCTGATTGAAATTCTCACGATGGATCATTTTGTTCAGAACTCAGTCTATTTATTGAATCAAGCATGAGTGGCCGTCTACGACTCCTTTTATGCATGAAACAAACGATGAGCAATGCATGCTCCAAATGGTTGACGATTATGGTGGACCTCTTAGTTTAGTTCTGGTCAAGCACTAGGCATCATGGAGAATAGAGTTCGTTGTCTGAATACGAGGAACGTCAAGCCTAAAATTCGCAAGAGAAATGTATAATGAAACTTATGAAAGCTTGGACCACGAGTTTATCTATTTGCTGATAGAGCTATACATTTAAAAGATGGGTAGAGACTCGAAAGGCTTGAAACAGGACTTCGTAGTCAATGCATAAAAATATCTAAATGTTTTAATAACGAATTCGAATTGGGAGCTCAAAGCGATTGACAGGAAAACTCTGGAACGTCACTAGATCCAAAAACCTGTGCTGTGGCATTACATGGATCTTGGTTATATATATGGTGGTTCAATGAAAACTAAACAGTGGCTATATCTACCAAGATATTCATTTCTGATCAAAACGCAAAAACAGATCAATTTTTGTTTCAAGGGGGACATCTTTTGGGGTACAATACTTACCTGAAATTTCAACCCCCTATTTTGAATAGGGAAGATGGGTCGAGTTATGACTCAAAAGAAAGGTGATATCTTTGTCTACATTGCCTTGAACGAATTTCCATTTTTAATTGAAAACTGTAAAAGATACAGGGTGAGCAACTGAAAGATAGAGAAGACTATTTCCCTGAGACTATTCAAGTTTCAGTGAGGTAAAATGGAACAGATCCATGCTGATCAATGGCAGTCATCTTCAAGTACCATCCTCATTTCGAATTTCAACCCCTGGAGCAGGGGTGACAACCCTTGAAAATTTGGAAGAGGGTAGATTGGTCGAGTGATAACTCGAAAGAAAGGTATTATCTTTGTCTGCATCCCCGTGAACGAATTATCATTTTTGATTGAAAACTGTAGAAGATACAGAGTGAGCCACTGAAAAATAGAGAAGACTATCGCCCCAAGACTATTGGAGTATTAGTGCGAAAAACTGGAATAGATTCATTTAGATCAAAGATGACAGCCTTTGATCTGGAATGAATCTGTTTCATTTTTTCGCACTAATACTTGAATTGCTCAGGGCGATAGATCGTCTCCTCTATTTTCATTTAAAAATAGAAATTCGTTCAAGGCGATGTAGACAAAGATACCGCCTTTCTTTTGAGTCATCACTCGACCTATCTTCCTGTTCAAAATGTTCAAGGATTGAAATCCCCGCTTAGGGGGTTGATAATTCAGGCAAGTTTTGTACCCCAAAAGATATTCCCTTTGAACCAAAAATTGACCTGTTTTTGCGTTTTGATCAGAAATGAATATCTTGGTAGATATAGCCTCTGTTTAGTTTTCGTTTAAGCACCCTGTATAAGACCAAAGCCATCAGAACGTAAAGTAAATTTTCATTAGCACTTCCACTTGAGGGTAACCAATATCGAGGCAAGAAAAGCCAAATCTGTATTCCAAACCATTTTATATAGTAGATAAATTTCACTACAATCACGACAGGTTTCTTAGTCGGAAATTCAACTGAGTACCTGTTTTGACCAAAAGATTGATTGGTTCATGAGAATAGTGATTGAAGCCAGTGTCAATTCATTGAATGAACAGTTTCATAAAGTAGCTCGTTCGTCTAGGCGCTGCTTACTGTTGTTTTACTACGAGGTATGTTAATTAAGTTTGCGGAAAGTGTCCGCAAAGTACATGAATACTTCAAATACCTATTATTCCTTCGCAATTGTCTTCCTCGTGTTCGATGCACCTGCGCCACTGTTGGAGGCACACCGTGTACCCCCCCAAAGATAGGTTCCTCAGAACCGCCGTCGTGATGCTTTAGACTTCCGAAACTCCGTCATATCGGTTTCTTTTGAGGTACGACTTCAACTGTGGGAACAGATGGAAGTCACAGGAGGCCAGATCTGGACTGTAGGTGGGGCGTGGAAGTGTTACAATACCGTTTCTGGTTAAAAAATCACGAACTGCGAATGATGAGTTGGCCAGAGCATTGTCATGATGAAGCACCCATCCGATCTCCGCCAATTCGGATCGTACACGAAACACACGGGCCTTCAGACGTTTCAAAACTTCAATATAGAATACTGCGTTGACTGTCAGGTCTGCTGGAAGGTATTCGCGGTATACAACTCCATTTATATCGAAAAATGCGATGAGTAAAGATTTCACTTTCGATTTTGACACTCTGGCTTTCGTGGGGCTCTTACCCCCTTCTCTACCCACTGCATGTTCTGCCTTTTGGTCTCAGGGTCGTATTCGAACGCCCACGACTCGTCACCAGTGATGACATTCGTCAATTCGAGAAGTCATGTATTGACAGGTGGGTAATCTGAGCTTTTCTGCTCAAGTGTGAGCACTTTGGAACCATTTTCGCTCACAGCTTACGCATCCTTAAATCTTCGTGTAGCATCTGTCGGATCGTCTCCTTGTTGATACTCAACTCGTCTTCCAATATTCTAAGGCTTATCCGACGGTCTCCGAGCATTCGCCAGCGCAGCCGATCCAAGTTTTGCGCGTTTCGAGAGGTGGATGGAGCGCTTTGCCCAATAGTAGACAGCTGATTTTTTCAGACAATCTTCCTTATACACGTCGGTTAACTATTTCATAATTTCGCCGCGTTTTACCAAAAATTTAATCGCAACTCTTTGCTCAGTTATTTTATTACTCATCTTCACGACGGTGGGTCGAAACAGGTCGATATTCAAGAGACATTAAAACAAGAAGTATATAACCGATCAACACGAAACATGGACAGGCTGACGCAGAAATAAATTCTGTCTCGAATGAAACCAATGCGAACGCTGCAGAGTTACCAACCGCCGCAGCATTGCCAACTTCCGCGAACTTAATTGACATACCTCGTATTAATGAAACTCATAATCAAATTTTAAATGAAATTTTACTTGTTCATAATAATTTCATGAAATATCGGTGCTACCATTCTAGAGACTATTTTTAACATCATAATCTATTTTTGTTATCTTATCGATACTAACGATAAAAGTAATCTATTTTCTCTTCTAATTTTAACTTCTTTCGCACAATACAAAAATCTCTTGAATTACGAGACGGAAAGTTTGAATTTTTCGAACCGTTTTCGTTTCGTTGTGGTTTCTGTTAGTGAAACATTTGGATCAGAATATTGCAAGCTCTGCAAGTTCAGATATCAAGTCAAAGCACCAGGAATATGAAACAAAATGTTTCAGGTTGTCAATTTATGATATTAACTGCCATAGTCACGTAGCTACATTTAGAATTCCATTGTGTTCTGCCAAGTAACATCTATTATCATGAGCGAACGATTATTTATTGCTTGTGCGTTCTCCTATTTTCTCCATCAGGTTCAATTGCTGCCTGCCTCAGGGCTGATGACTAGTCTTACAACTACAACTTAGGCTGACTACCTTTTAAGTGGTTCTCGATTGACGTCACGTCTCGTTGGGATCAAATTGGAATAACAGGGTATCTAGCAAGTGTAAATGTGTAGTAGGATATACGTGCGAATGGTTCTTCGAACTCACTGTTGAAAGGAAAGTCGCAGATACCTGGATATTTGATTAATTGCAGTATTTCTAGAAGAGCTGTCATGTTTATTTCCCAATGTGAATTGATACTAAGCTCTACTAAATATCTGGGATTGAAAGGTATAACTCATGATACGAAAAGTAATTGCAATCATTAGTCCGGCAGTTATCAAACTGTTCTATTACCTTCTCAAGAAGGCGATGAAAATATAAACAGGGTGGCCTAAAACTCAACATGAAATTGGCAGAGGAACCAAGTTCCAACTATGGCGACCACGGAAATGACTCGGAAAATTGTGCATAAAAATCTTTCGCTCTTGAGTTATAAACATTTTGTGAAAATCTAGAAAATTATTAGTCTGCGTCTTTTACCAAATTTCCTTACTTTAATTATCAGAAATTTCCTATTTTTACTATCGTTACAAATTTTTCTTGTTGGGGTTTCCTCAAGCTCTATGACAAACTTTGAGAGTTAGTTCCTGAAGAAATTCTAATACAATCACAATTTTCAACATATGAGAGCGATTGGTGGTGCCATAGGTGGAATGAAATTTTCATTCAATCGGAAAAAGAACTAATTTAGGTTTATTTTGAGAAAGAAACAAATGAAAGAAAATAAGAGACTCTTTCCGGATGTAGTAAAAAAATTGAAAATTGTTTTTTCACAGAGTGGATGTTTTTTTCTGGACCTCAGTAGCTTGTATTACCTCCTGTTGTCCTGATACAAGCCTGAATCCGTCTAGGTATGCTTTGGATTAGGTTTTCGACCTCCTCTGGGGTGATATTCTGCCATTCTTCTGTGGCGGCTTGGATGAGCGGTTGTGGGGTTCTTGGATTAACTTGGCGCGATTTAATTTTCCTTTCGAGATTACCCCATAAATGTAATAACAGGGTAATGAAAAAGTTATAATGGAAGGGTTAAAACAAAACTTTGGAAAAATTTTAGCTTCAGTAACCAACAATATTCTAATTCAAAATGAAAAAATATGTTCCAACGTTATAAGATGAGATTTCAGTTCTTACAGCCATAGGATTATGAGTGACGACTCGAATTTTGCCGATGATATGCAAAGTCAAAATCAAATCCCGAATTCTACTTTCGTTTGTTGTTATTATATGTAGGCTTCATTGTTGTGAGCATATAATTGAAAACACTTTTTTTTGTGTAAATTCGCAGTATACTAGGTGGAACCACATAATGTTCAAAGAATTTTCATTTCAGAAAAAATTTACATTGTGAAAAATTTGTCAAGCATATTATATATATATATATATATATATATATATATATATATATATATATATATATATATATATTTTTTTCAAATGTATATATATATATATACATTTGAAAAAAAATACTCCGTATTTTATCCGAATACAATAATGGATTACATTTAAAAAACACAAGTTTTTATTGTAATTTGTAAACCATTCAACGAAAATAATTTTCGAATATGTACCTGCATTCACTCAAAAAAAGTTCCTGTGAAATGTTAAAAAAGTTTTCACCTAACTTTGATAGCAACCGAGATATTGGCATTATCCGAATTCCCAAAGAATCGAGAAATCCGGAAGAACTCTAAAGCAAAAGAAGAAAGCTGTTCTTGAGAATCGAGCACGGAGATGTGGGGTTATTTCTCTCTGTTAGCCGTATTTCACATAGCTATCGCACTAAAACATCGAAAATGGGACGGCCTCTACTAGTAGAAAATGAAGTCTTATAGTCTATGGCAAAAACTTGAATCTGAAGGAATTTTTTTTTTTCATTCGTATATCGATATGTGGAATATTTTTCGTTACATGTGAATAATTTGATAGTACGACATCGTTTATTTTGATCGTATCTCTGAATGAATTTTTGAATGACTTCAATGTGTACTTACAGTGTTAGGTTAGGTTAGGTTAGATTTAGGGATTTAGGTCTGGAGAGCAAGCTGACCAGGTTGCTGGTGAGCGGAGGAGCATTATCTTGTATAAAAGTGAAATTTTCACCGTGGGCACCTCGCTAGAGTCTCATTATGGGCTCCAGCACTAGGTCAAGGTAATTTCTAGCCGTTACACTTGCAGGAAACGAAATAAAATCTGTTTTGCTTCCAGCATATTGCCACCCCAAAACATCACACTACCCCTTCGGTATTTCGTAATTTGTCTTGTTGCCCGGAGTCTAGCTTGTCTTCCACGACCCCTTAAAACCCGAATCCGGCGGTCATCTGTTCGAATACCAATTCTGGTCCCATCCGAAAAAAAATATTTCGCCAATTCTCAATTTTCCGATTTTGTTGCTCGATACACCAATTAAGTGTGTTAATTTTTTGTTGTCTGGTTAACTCTGGAACTGTTAAGGGCCTTGTGCTGTATAAACCCATTGAACTAAGTCTTCGACGTATCGTTTCGACTGGTACACTGATGCCTGTTGCTTCCAGAAATTGCCTCTGGAGTAGAGGGTACGCCACACTAGCTCTTCTCGTAATTTGGCACAGAAAGCGGTCTCGTTCTTCAGAAATGATCTTCCTACGACTTCTTCTAGGCCTATTTTGCCGCTATATTCCTCTGTGTCACCCCTTCTTCAACGAGAGCAATTATTCGACCCCTCTGCACATCGGACAATCCAACTCAAGGAATTTTCAATTAAAATTATAGGCTTTTTTGAATTTTGAAATTCACAGTTTCAAATCTCAATGAGGACTAAGTACAACATCCCGAGTATGTGGTGATAATTCAACATTTCTTACTATCCAGTTTTTTACAACAAAAAACTTCATTCTTCAAAAGTAGTCAAAGATCTATGGTTAAAACCATCACTAATGTGAAATACCGAGTGATTCTATATAAATTTGGTTGTGTATATTTTGTTATATAGGTGACATTCCTAACCATAGTACAATGATTATCGAGAAAATTCAGTCCCTTATGATAGATAAATGTCCGAAAATCTTTCTCGAAAAATAGTTATGTTTTGAAACTTAAAATTTTTCGAATTGATAATGCATTTTTTTATTAATGAAGATCCACTGTCAAACATGATTATGAGTCATTACCAGAAGATGTTGCTGAGGCTATACGTCCGATTTTTACAGATCTCAGTAGTGAGAATTTATTAAAAAGATGTGTAGGTTTTAACCAAAACAACAACGAGAGCTACTATTTGGAAAATCTCTGCCAAATTGTTCCGGCCGGTTCGAAAAATGTGGATATTTCTGCATACATAGCTGTCGGCATATTTAATGCGGTAATGGCATCACTATTGTACACTCCCCACAAAAATTGTCGCATCACCCTACTTTTACGACAATACTATATAAACTTTTAAGTTAGTCATCCAAGAGTCGCTTGGTAATTTTCAAAAGTGTAAAATAAGAAGATATCATTCAAACGAGATAAGTTTATGATGGAAAATATCAACAATTTTCGAGTTAATTCTACCATCCTCAAACATTCGCGAGGAGACCAATCAACTAGCATCGAATGGTTACTGATAATTTTCAAAATGGAGTGTTTCCTCCCCGGGCCCTAATTACTGCCAGTATACGTCTCGGAAGCCCCTCAAACAAATTTTGGATGTACTCTTGAGTCACTGAGTTCCAAATTTCAGGAAGCAGATCTTCTAGTTGTTGAAGTGTTCTACAAGGCATCCTACGTTGTTGAACTTGCCACCCCATGTTGTCCCAAACATGTTCTATGGGTTTCAAGACGGGACTGGCTGGCCATCTTAAAATAACAATTTCGATATTTTGCAGAAATTCTGTAACTACTCTAGCTGCATGAGGCCGAGGTTCAAGGATATCTGCGATGTATCTGGCCGTTGTCATTCTTCTATTGTTCACAAGGACTAACTCAGTTCGACCATGGAAAGAAATGCCTCCACACACCATTACTGAGCCTCCTCCGAAGTTTTCGGTTTGCCGGATATTGTATTGCTGATACCGTTTTCCAGGTCGTCTGTATACATGCATGCGTCCATCATTTCATACTAGACAGAACCTGGACTCGTCGGAAAAGAGAACATTCGACCATTCTGGAATACTCCAATTTGCATGTTCCCTCGCAAACTGAAGTCTTGTACTCGCCTGTTCCTAACAGTTTGCAATTAAATATGCACATTTCTAGAAAGTGCAAGTTCATTTTGTAGCATTCTAGCCGTACAGTGCCGAACTCTTAGTGCAGTTAAACGAAGCCAACGATCATCAACTGGTGTTGTTATTCGATTTCTTCCCTGTCCGGCCCTTCTTCCATATTCCCCTGTTTCGTGGTACCGATTAATTGATCTTGAAATAGTGCTTTGGTTAACATTCAACAAGCTACCCATGTAACGTTGGCTTCGCCCCACCTCTCGAAGTGTTACATTTCTTACCACTTCATGATCACTCAAATAGCGTCCAGGACGTTCAGCAGCCATTACAATAAATTCAAAGATTAGAAAATCAATAAGAAACATAGAAAACTGGCATTAATTTAGCTTGAAAACTGAAGAGATATTGAATGAATACTGATAGTCAAATAAATTCATTCTTGTTTCAGACGTGTTCGAGATCATATGGAAACAAATGTTACTACATAGATAAGATTTTTTCCCCCTCATATGTCCAAAAACATATGTTGATGAAGAAATTGCGATCGATCTGCTTAATCGATTGTGCAATTCAGAATACCAGGTGAACATTGTGAGTGAGAGCACTCGAGATGGCCAGCAGACAAAATCAGCTCGAATCGGCGGAGGGTTTATTATATGGTCCTGGAATAGACGGCTCTATGCAAGTAAAAGAAAATTTATCCTATGTAAAGGGCATTCCAAACTTTAAACACGTTTTTCTCAAAATGCTGTTTTCAAAGTCGGTGACCAACATTACTCGAAAACGGCTAAACCGATTACTCTCAAATTTCAACACGAGCTTCTATAATATATTTTTTAGTAATTAATCGAAGATTTTTTCTCACCGATAAATAGTTTTTTTATAAACAATTTAAGGCCGAAATTTTGGTGAAAAATAGATTTTTTTCTTTGAGAAACCGCCATTTGTCGAAAAATTCTATTTTGCTTATTCCTTATTCTTTTTTGAGAGGAGCTCCTGGAGATCAGCTGTAACTCCTTTCCAAATGAATATTTTTACTAATACTAAGTCTTTAAATACAGTTAACAGATACCATAATATGTACTAACTTTTGGATGAATAAATTCCAAAGTTTTCTCAGAAAAAAATCTGGAAAATTCTTTTTTTTCGGCCTTTTAACTGTATATAACCCCTTAATGTAGTTCACTTGTTTCATGGAATTGTACCAGAAGCCTCCCACATGTGAACTTAATTTTCAGCTAATACGCTATAAAGGCGTTTGATGAGTCACTGATACTACGGACGTCAAAAACGAATTTACTTTCTGACAATCATATCCAAATTACGCGGAATAGTGAAACAAAGGCATCATCATGACAAAGGAATCCATGAGAATGTATCATACGTCAAAAAGATAACGCCTAATCATTTTGGTGAAATAATTATCTGATTGCGTTTACTATGTACATGTTACAGTAATGACATTACTCAATCAATTCCTGAAAATGACAATTATGAAATATTACCTACTTAACGAATTTATTTTTAATGGACTCAAGTCACCCGTTTTTCTGAATATTCCAGTTTGGCACAGAAACAGTTTTCATATAGAATTGGACACCCTTCAAGCCCAGTTGACAGGTAATGATCACTTGAATCAAAAAAGATGTCAGTTATTCTCTTTCTTTTCCAATTTTTGTATTTGGAGAGTATTCATTCCAAATTAATTGATACAAAACTAGAAAGGTGTGGGGAACTTCTATAAAACTCGATAACAATCAACCAGAAAATAGTCGCTACGAGCAATGTCTGGAAGTTAGTGTGGATAGTGAACAGTTCGGCGGTAATCTCGCCATTGCAACGTCTTCTCATGAATCGTTAACTCTGTTTATGAGTAGCAGTTAGAGCGTAGACTCGATGGGCTTTAAGGCTCCAACTGTATAACTTTTCAATTGTACATAGACCAGGAAAGAATCATTATGTTCCAGACTGTTTATCTAGACAATACCCGAACATTGAACAGAAATTTATACACCTACTAGTAATGATCCATGGTTTAATAAACTTTTGTCACAAGTTAGGGAAGATCCATTAAATTTTCCATTGCAAAGTTCTCCGCCATGTATTACTTGGACGATCAGCCTTTCTTTTACTCTGTGGGTTCCACTAGAGGGCAATTCTAGCGATGTTATCTGGTGCTCTTCTCAGGATAACCTATCCAGCCCCATTTGCGTTTTTTGATTTCTTCCAGAGTCGTTGTTTGCCGTAAGGTGTAAAAGATTTTCATTTCTGATTGTTGCCGGACAGAATATTCCCACAATTCGCCGCAAACATCGGTCTGCAAAAACTTGGACCGCATCTGAAGAACTCTTATTGATCTTCCACGTTTCCCATCCGTACATCAGAACTGCTTTTACGTTAGGGTTGTAAATTTTTAGCTTGGTGTGAACTGACAGGTGTCTTACTCTCCAGATGGGTCCGAGTTGCGTATTCTATTCTTTTTTCTCGTAATTATGCTCCCAAAAAAGGTGAACTCTTGGACCTCTTCCACTTGTTTTCTGCTTGAGAGTATGAATGGTGTTGGGTTGATCGCATTAACACACATTGATTTGGTTTTGCTGTCATTAATGGTGAGGACACAGCGCTGAGCTTCCTTTTCGAGGGTTCTGAATAAAGACCGCATATCTTCATGAGAATATGACAACAGGCATAATCAAGATCGGTAAGGAAGGATCTCATCGTCCATAGTACTCCTCTTTTATTGCGCGTTGCTCCAGTTAAAATGCAATCTAAAGTGATCTTAAAGAGGAGAGGGGACAGCATGCACCCCTGCCTAACTCCGGTCCTAATCTTCAAGCAGTCACTCACATGACCATTATGGAGTACTTTGCATGTTGCATCTTCATACAGTTGTTTCACCATATTAAGGATTTTTTCTGAATCCTGCTTGGTTAGCTCTTAAAAGGGGCTCTAGAGCAACTGTGAGTCTCCCGTGCAGTATTAGACTACAACCCTATGGCAAAAATTACCCTGTGAAATGACTCACCGTGAATAACGCTTAGAAGATTGTTCCTGTATAAGAAAACAACCTTCTGAGCGTTATTCACGGTGGGTCATTCTATTCATTCATATAGTCTATATATATGCCAGTAATTTCTAAATCGTGTTCAACAAAGTGATTCCTCTCCAGTTTGGGCATTTTGTTGGATCTCCTTTTTGGGAGCTTTACGATAAGACCTTGTTTCCATCCTTCGGGGATGTTTTCGTTTTCCCATGCTGTCTTGAGGATTAGTTGCAGCACATCGCCGTGTCAACCTTCATTAGTTCACAGGGTATACTGTACGGACCTGCGGATTTGTTGTTCTTAAGGGCTTTAATGGCATTTGAAATATCCGGTTTGCTTGGAGACGCAGCATTTATTAGTTTTTCGATTGTTGGTTTGGGAATTTCTCGGTTCATCTGCTCTTCTGTGTTATTGGGTGTCTGGGTGAGCTCTCTGAAGTGCTCCTTCCATCTTCCCAGATGATATTCTGGTTCAATGAGTAGTATCCCGTTCTTATCTCTCACATTGGGAGTTTGGCGACTCGTTTTGCCACTCAGATCTGATAGTTCTCTCATGTTCCTGTTTTCCGATGCGCTTTGGGCGCTCAAAGCCAGATATTCTGCCAAACTGTCTCATTTGTTCTCACCGCTCCCTTGATTCACTTATTCAAATGTTGGTATATCCTTTGCTGTTCCTTTTTATATTCCACTGCTCTCGGTATAATGACCTCTTTGTGTTGAACCTTTTGCTTCTCGATGAGGTTCCATGTGTTCTCTCTTATCCGCTCGTTTCTTGTCTAGATACTAGACCAAAGTAGGCGATCAGCTGTTCACTTCAGGATGAGCTCCAAGTCTTCCCATTCCTCAACTACACTCGATAACCTGTTCCCAAGCTCCGCCCAGAATTCATCCTTAACTTCTTTGTTCTTCAGTTTTTCGAGACTATTGTTCATTGCTTTACAGCGTTTGTTTATAGTAAGTTGTCGATGAGATTCGAGTCGTGCGGCAAATCAGCTGTCAAAATCGAGGCATCGATGAATCGCGATAAATTTGAATACATAGTCACATATGTTTTCGCGAGTATCGGTGGCAGATATTGGCTTCCCCATTAGCATTCGAATCCTTAAAAATATATATTCGCTAAATCACTACTATGCATATTTTGCATTACCATGAATTAATTCAAAAAACATATCGACAAAGGAATCAATAAAAATTATAATATGAAGTGAGTTGTTTTTGTCTGCTGTCGAAACAATCGAATTTTTCTTCAATGCGTCATTTCGACCGCCCCACCCTCGATTGTATTATAATCGTAAGTTCCTGGCATTTCATTATGAACGAAAAATCGATGAGTCAATTACTACGAATCAATTTACTGATAATATTTTTCTCACATTATATTAATTTCTAAAGAACGCAAAATGGCTATGATAAACAGATCAATTAATATTTTTCGAATGAAAACAAACCGAAACCGGGAATTTCGAAACGATATGACGAAATAGATACCTGAATATTTATATAAAATGGAAATATTTCATGATTAATTTATTCTGACGCTTGCAACATTCATTTTGAAATGATAAAAATATTTTTTATGCTGGAGTGATATAGTATCAAATGATTTTATATCTCATAATATTTAAGAGATGCGTCACCAAGACGTCAATGGCAATTTTAGGACGATACAATCGAAAATATTCTTGGCGATTTTACGCTTAGCGGCTATGGTGTAGACCATAGTCAGTGAAGGAGTTGAAATTTCGTACGGAGGAAAGCAGAGAAAAAGGGATACGATTTTCCAAGTGGCAAAAACTGCGTCTTTCTGTTCCGTCGATGCCGCCTTCGAGTCTGGGCGACGTTGAGCGGCGGAGCTCGATTTTGAGAAGAAATGTATTCCTGGTCGGATTCGCAAAATTTATGCTCTCACTTCAACTGACAATTTGTGAGTTTTCTTTTGAAATTGGGTATTTCACCGATAATTAGTCTCTGAAATGGTCTTCGCTAGAAATTGGACTCGGTTCAAAATTACCCCTATCATTTTTCCGACAATTTTCGTCGTCGAGAAATGTCCATGAATTAAGCTCCACCTGCCAAAGCTGTTTGACCTAACTACTCGGAATTCACAGAAATTATAGGTAACTCTATCGACAATGAAGGAAGAACCACTAAAATAATCACGGAACGAATTTATGTGACAAACCATGCATTCTGTGCCAATTTATGCTCTCACTTCAACTAAGTTTTCTTTTGAAATTAAGTATTTCACCGATAAATTAGCCTTTAAATGGTCTGCGCTAGAAATTGGACTCGGTTCAAAATTACGCCTATCATTTTTCCGACAATTTTCCTAGTAGAGAAATGCCCAATATGAACTAAACTCCAACTGCCAAAGCGGGATTTTTATTCCGTTCGTCTTAATTGCTCGGGATTCGCAGAAAAAATCTCTTGCATAACAAACGATTATTACATATCTCTTACTTCGATCTGTGAAGAGAAATTGTCACTTTACGACTATTCTGATTTAATACAATTAATCATGCAGAAATTATAGGCAACGAAGATGAGTGTCTTTTAACTTCTTCTACAAACCCCCCAAACTTCAAATACGGTTCACAAAGAGACCCTGATATCAATCAGATGCTGGCGCTCGAGTCACAAGACGCATCTATTTGGGCTATCGAATAATTTAAACTTCCTGCCAGTTTGGAAGTTAAGATACATGGTCTTATCAAGATCTGATTCGACAAAACGTCCCACTACACTCACAGTAGAACAAAAAGTATTTGAGAGGGTATATCACTTCAAGTATCTTGGTAACTCTATCGACAATGAATGAAAGTACACTAAAACAATTAAGGAACGAATTTATGTGACGAATCATGCAGTCTGTGACAATTTATGCCCACTTCAACTATTTGAAATTGAGTATTTCACCAATAAATTAGCGTTTGAAATGTTCTTCACTAGAAATTGGACTCGGTTCAAAATTATCCCTAAATATTTTTCCGACAATTTTCCTAGTAGAGAAAAGCCCAATATGAACTAAACTCCAACTGCCAAAGCGGGATTTTTATTCCGTTCGTTCTAATTACTCTGAATTTGCAGAAAAAATATTTTGCATAACAAACGATTATTATATATCTCTTACTTCGATCGGTGAAGAGAAATTGTCACTTTACGACTATTTTGATTTCATACAATTTAATCATCCAGAAATTATAGGCAACGAAGAGGAGTGTCTTTTAACTTCTTCTACAAACCCCCCAAACTTCAAATACGGTTCACAAAGAGACCGTGATATCAATCAGATGCTGGCTCTCGAGTCACAAGACGCATCTATTTGGGCTATCGAATAATTTAAACTTCCTGCCAGTTTGGAAGTTAAGATACATGGTCTTATCAAGATCTGATTCGACAAAACGTCCCACTACACTCACAGTAGAACAAAAAGTATTTGAGAGGGTATATCACTTCAAGTATCTTGGTAACTCTATCGACAATGAATGAAAGTACACTAAAACAATTAAGGAACGAATTTATGTGACGAATCATGCAGTCTGTGACAATTTATGCCCACTTCAACTATTTGAAATTGAGTATTTCACCAATAAATTAGCGTTTGAAATGTTCTTCACTAGAAATTGGACTCGGTTCAAAATTATCCCTAAATATTTTTCCGACAATTTTCCTAGTAGAGAAAAGCCCAATATGAACTAAACTCCAACTGCCAAAGCGGGATTTTTATTCCGTTCGTTCTAATTACTCTGAATTTGCAGAAAAAATATTTTGCATAACAAACGATTATTATATATCTCTTACTTCGATCGGTGAAGAGAAATTGTCACTTTACGACTATTTTGATTTCATACAATTTAATCATCCAGAAATTATAGGCAACGAAGAGGAGTGTCTTTTAACTTCTTCTACAAACCCCCCAAACTTCAAATACGGTTCACAAAGAGACCGTGATATCAATCAGATGCTGGCTCTCGAGTCACAAGACGCATCTATTTGGGCTATCGAATAATTTAAACTTCCTGCCAGTTTGGAAGTTAAGATACATGGTCTTATCAAGATCTGATTCGACAAAACGTCCCACTACACTCACAGTAGAACAAAAAGTATTTGAGAGGGTATATCACTTCAAGTATCTTGGTAACTCTATCGACAATGAATGAAAGTACACTAAAACAATTAAGGAACGAATTTATGTGACGAATCATGCAGTCTGTGACAATTTATGCCCACTTCAACTATTTGAAATTGAGTATTTCACCAATAAATTAGCGTTTGAAATGTTCTTCACTAGAAATTGGACTCGGTTCAAAATTATCCCTAAATATTTTTCCGACAATTTTCCTAGTAGAGAAAAGCCCAATATGAACTAAACTCCAACTGCCAAAGCGGGATTTTTATTCCGTTCGTTCTAATTACTCTGAATTTGCAGAAAAAATATTTTGCATAACAAACGATTATTATATATCTCTTACTTCGATCGGTGAAGAGAAATTGTCACTTTACGACTATTTTGATTTCATACAATTTAATCATCCAGAAATTATAGGCAACGAAGAGGAGTGTCTTTTAACTTCTTCTACAAACCCCCCAAACTTCAAATACGGTTCACAAAGAGACCGTGATATCAATCAGATGCTGGCTCTCGAGTCACAAGACGCATCTATTTGGGCTATCGAATAATTTAAACTTCCTGCCAGTTTGGAAGTTAAGATACATGGTCTTATCAAGATCTGATTCGACAAAACGTCCCACTACACTCACAGTAGAACAAAAAGTATTTGAGAGGGTATATCACTTCAAGTATCTTGGTAACTCTATCGACAATGAATGAAAGTACACTAAAACAATTAAGGAACGAATTTATGTGACGAATCATGCAGTCTGTGACAATTTATGCCCACTTCAACTATTTGAAATTGAGTATTTCACCAATAAATTAGCGTTTGAAATGTTCTTCACTAGAAATTGGACTCGGTTCAAAATTATCCTAAATATTTTTCCGACAATTTTCCTAGTAGAGAAAAGCCCAATATGAACTAAACTCCAACTGCCAAAGCGGGATTTTTATTCCGTTCGTTCTAATTACTCTGAATTTGCAGAAAAAATATTTTGCATAACAAACGATTATTATATATCTCTTACTTCGATCGGTGAAGAGAAATTGTCACTTTACGACTATTTTGATTTCATACAATTTAATCATCCAGAAATTATAGGCAACGAAGAGGAGTGTCTTTTAACTTCTTCTACAAACCCCCCAAACTTCAAATACGGTTCACAAAGAGACCGTGATATCAATCAGATGCTGGCTCTCGAGTCACAAGACGCATCTATTTGGGCTATCGAATAATTTAAACTTCCTGCCAGTTTGGAAGTTAAGATACATGGTCTTATCAAGATCTGATTCGACAAAACGTCCCACTACACTCACAGTAGAACAAAAAGTATTTGAGAGGGTATATCACTTCAAGTATCTTGGTAACTCTATCGACAATGAATGAAAGTACACTAAAACAATTAAGGAACGAATTTATGTGACGAATCATGTAGTCTGTGACAATTTATGCCCACTTCAACTATTTGAAATTGAGTATTTCACCAATAAATTAGCGTTTGAAATGTTCTTCACTAGAAATTGGACTCGGTTCAAAATTATCCCTAAATATTTTTCCGGCAATTTTCCTAGTAGAGAAAAGCCCAATATGAACTAAACTCCAACTGCCAAAGCGGGATTTTTATTCCGTTCGTTCTAATTACTCTGAATTTGCAGAAAAAATCTTTTGCATAACAAACATATTTTGATTTCATACAATTTAATCTTGCAGAAATAATAGGCAACGAAGAGGAGCATCTTTTAACTTCTCCTACAGTCCCCCAAACTGATTATTATAAGACCTATATGAATTAATTATTTCATTACGTTTGCAAGATGATCATTTTCAGGATCATTGATGATATGGTATTAAATAAATAGATACTGAAGATAGTTTTACTTGGTGGAATTCCATTAACAATAATAAAAACAAGTAATGACTTTTGAAAAATTCTACTGAATAATTGTGATACGTAACGCGTTTCACTACATCGTATTTTCTTCACACGAATGAACGTACAGAAATTATGACAACTATATATAGATACAATTGAGAATATAAATACAAGTGTTCTTGAGTAATTAAAAGCGTATTGGGTTGCTTCTTCTTAAATGGTTATTGATACCAGGTATATCCAATGAAATTAAGGTATAGATTGCTCCCTGAAGAGATTCAATAGTGGTGAAGGGCTTAAATTGACTTGTTCATTAATGAGTCTACCTGAGTGTTAGTGTTTGTTGGTTTCTGAAGTTTCCGAAAGATCTACTTTCCAATATTTATTATCTGTATGCAAAATTTCAAACTGTGGGTCGAAAGAGTGATTATTTTCTAGGAGAAGATCCGCGTAATTTCATCATAAACGGAACATAAACGCAGTTTTTCAAATGAAAAAGCAGATTCAAATTACGCGAATCATCTAAAAAATAATCACTCTTTCGACCCACAGTTTGAAATTTTGCATACGTATAATAAATATTGGAAAGTAGATCTTTGGGAAACTTTAGAAACCAACAAACACTAATACTCAGGTAGACTCATTAATGAACAATTAGATTTAAGCTTATTCCTCAATTTTATTGGATATACCTGTTATCAATAACCACTTAAGAACAAGCAACTCCATAAGCTTTTAATTACTTAAGAACATTTGTATTTATATTATTTTATATTCTCAGTTGTATCAATATATACTTGTCATAATTTCTGTACATTTATTCTTCTGAAAAAGCTACGCGTTACGAATCACAATTATTCAGTTAAATTCCTCAAAAAACATTACTTGTTTTTATTATTAAAAACATAGATGGTGTTAGCTTCAGAAGACAAACAGAAGAAGTAATGGACTTCAAAATAAAAATCCTCGAAAGAAATTTTATGTATATTTTGCAGAAAAATTTTTAAAATACGCACTGAACAAACGTCATAATGATAAATAACAACACGAATAAGATTTTGAATTATTAAAGACAAAATTGTGAGAAGTATTATTATAATGAAAACAATTAAATAAATTTCTTAACAAACAACTGTTATAGGAGTTACTTTCATAATAGAAATTTAAATATGTTAATTTCCACAAAACTGATAAGTTAAATTACAATTTTTCGAATTATTGATCAAAAACTGGAAAAATTGATAGGCATTGATGTTTGACGTTGAATATCTCGTAAACGCTTAACTTAATCGAAAAATTATAGGAGATCATTTTTGTGGAGGAGTAAATTTCCTACAAAACTATGAGTTTTATGATCCATAATAATTTTTTCCATTGAGTTATAAAACTTCCAAGAATAGAAAAATTCACCTACAAATAGTCAAACTTCAACCGTTAATATGTTTTAAGCGGTTAGGTTCACGAAAAAATCGTAGGAGGCTTTTTTGTAGAACATTCAACGTCCTACGAAATCTATAAAACGATATATTGTTTCAAGTATTTGGAAGCCAGATATAAATTTTTCTATGTGATAATAAGAAAAAATAGAAAAGTGTAAGGCGGAGGACCTTCCCGTTAAAATTAAGAGCTCATACTTGGAGATACTTCCTCAGAGGTGTCTACGAACCTATTCGTAGTACCAAGCGAAAACAAATTATTAGTTTTTTTACCCATCCTAATGGAGATGGAATTCGCACTACTCTGTACAGATAAGATATGAATGAATGAATAGATAAATAATGAAATCATGCCACCTATTTAATTTTTTTCTGAAGCTAACCTTTGTTCTTGGTACTTCTGAAACGTCGGAGTCCCATTCAGAGCTGAGATCATCACTGGATGCGTCCCCATAATCCATTACCATAGGAACCTCCAGTAAACTCCGTTGATACTGCTCGTAACCCGAACAAGCTGAACCTCTCCTGGAACTGGGACTTCCCCTTCGACGGGTTCTAGGAGACCAGTCGAAGGTTCCTGACGAACCAGGCGTGCTAGGACTTGGAGAACGAGATACATTCCGATCAGGTCTGAGACAGTTTTCTGCAAAGGGTAGTTGGTTGTTGGTGGGGGGTTCTTATATTTCAACATGATTGTTCAAAAAGTAAATGCAATTTCAATTTTTCTGTAACCATTTAATCATCAATATTGAGATGATAGTCATATATAATATGTCAATGGAATTATTTTGAGTGTCAAAAATTTTTCGTGATTTTCTGGTTTAATATTTATTGTACAGTGATTTGGTTAACTTGTGAAGAATATCACAAAAATAGGTGGAAGATATTTAATTAACAAACGTGATAGCTTTTTGATACTTCTATCATCTTCAGACGTTTACAAAATGTGAGTTAAAACTAAGATACAGTTGTATAATTTGTCTTAATTATAGAAAAACAGGTATGAATTATGAAGAGAGAGAAAACAGCAAGTTTTCTACTATTGGAATATAGATAGATATTCAAAGGTACATCCATAATTACCTGAAAATCCCAAATATTGGGGAATAACATAAGCCTGTGCTGTCGTTAAGTACGGTAAAATTGTTTCGATTGTGTTGAGTTTTGAAAATTTCTGAGGTTCTAGGTAATTTATTTATTTTCGGGACACGATGATAAATGTTAAGATTATCTATACTAGGGAATCTACGCTGGCCTTGTGCGAAATCTCCTTCATTCAGGTGCTGCACAACTGTGAGCTTATAGGGGTGAAAGCGAAGGTCTTGGTGTAAAATACTACTACTCATTTGGTGCAGCTCGTTTTCGGAGGGAGCGCTCTGCGCTTAGAATTACAGCTTCTCTCACTCTTTCCACGGAAGCTTGTGTCCTTACACTTCGAATACGACCTTGAGGTTTCGGATTCATTGGTGATGCAGTCGTTCTGAAATTCTGCACCTGATTTTGAATCAACTGCGAATCAACTGCACACGGTGTTCTCTTGTCCAGATTACCATTGCGAACTGAATGGTAGCTCCTCCTGAGTCGAATGACCTCAGCCGCTCCCCTCTACTCACTCACCGTTACGTGTACTACGCGTTCCAAAACGCCCTTTCATTAAGCTCTAACCCGTATATTGGTATCGATGTGTTGAAATGAATTCAGGTGAATTATCTTGTACCATTTGAGGTTTATCTGAAGTCTGATTACAGGGGTATATTAATGAATTCGTAAAACTGCCAAAAATGTTTACACTAACTGTTCGATGAATTGTTGTCAAATTGAAGGCAGAGCGTTTTTATTTATGAAATAACGATAAAAATACCTCTTCACGATAGGTGGCCATTTGTAAAAAAGAATTGAGCTAAAACAGTCAATTTATATACCTATAAGGATGTATACAGGGTGCTTCAACGAAAACTAAACAGAGGATATATCTACCAAGATATTCATTTCTACTCAAAACACAAAAACATATAAATTTTTGTTTCAAGGGGGACATCTTTTGGGGTGAAAAACTTGCCTGAAATATGAACCCCCTGAGCGGGGGTTGCAATCCTTGAACATTTTGAATAGGGAAGATGGGTCGAATGATGATTCAAAAGAAAAGTGGTATCTTTGTCTACAATGTCTTGAACCGATTTCCATCTTTAATTGAAAACTGTAAAAGATACAGGGTGAGCAACTGAAAGATAGGAAAGACTATTTCCCTGAGACTATTCAAGTTTCAGTGAAGTAAAATGGAACAGATCCATGCTGATCAATGGCAGTCATCATCAAGCACCATCCTCATCTCAAATTTCAATTCCTAGAGCAGGGGTGACCACCCTTGAAATTTTGCAAGAGGGTAGATAGGTCGAGTGATACCTCGAAAGAAAGGTATTATCTTTGTCTGCATCCCCGTGAACGAATTTTCATTTTTGAAAGATTTTGAGACGATCTATCGCCCTGAGCTATTCAAGTATTAGTGCAAAAAGATGGAACAGATTCATTCCAGATCAAAGGCTGCCATTCAAGATAATACCTTTCTTTCGAGTTATCACTCGACCCATCTACACACTTCCAAATTTTCAAGGGTTGTCACGCCTGTTCCAGGGGTTGAAATTCGAGATGAGAATGGTACTTGATTGACTGCCATTGATCAGAATGGATCTGTTCCATTTACATTGATGATCTTTTACAGTTTTCAATTAAAATGGAAATTCGTTCAAGGCAATGTAGACAAAGACACCACCTTTTTTGAGTCATCACTGAGCCCATCTTCCATATTCAAAATGTTCAAGGATTGCAATTACATGTTTTTCGGTTTGATCAGAAATGAATATCTTGGTAGATATAGCCTCTGTTTAGTTTTCGTTGAAGCACCTATAATATATTTGATTGAGAACAGGTCGAGGGGAATACCAATAAAAAAAGGAAAAAATCAAATATAACTTTCGTTGACTGGACTAGGTGATCGTCAGGTCTTCAAAATAATTGACCGAAAGCTCAAAATAACGCTATATGTGTAAGTATGGGTTTGCATTAATGGGTCGTAAAATCCAAATCTTGGCAAATTTAAAATGAGAACTAGGGAATGGGATTAAATTGAATTTTTTCAAATATTTTGCAGTAAACCCCATTCACTATTTAATATAATATCCGTCGTCAATGAATAAAGTTCAAGCTCATTTATAATTTACATGAAATTCTATCAAATAAAAATTTTTAATTGTTAACGCGGTTGACATTCGCACTTGCGTAGGAAATTCGAATAAAATAATAATTATACCATAACAGAATAATGAACATGAAGCAATAGCCTAAAATTGAAGGATGGTCAAGGTGATATTTTTATTTATGAATAAATGAGCTGTTTGTAGTCCGTTTCAATAAAATTCAATTAATGAATGAGCAACGAAGCTTTAGATTGTAGGACATCATACGGTTAGTTCCAAGGAGAAGTAATCACATTTATTAAGTTTGGATGGAATAGTACTAGTGAGAAAACGTTGAAACAGATCGATGTTTTTTGGGAGAATATCTGTTTATGCAAAATTTGACCTTGTCACACTAATCCTCTAATCCTAGCAGATCCTTACCTCCCAAGTCCGAATTGAAACTAGTCAATTAATTTGACTTGATAATGATGAATAATTATACATTTATATAAACTTTCTTTAGGGACTTTTACTTCGATTAAGATGCTTGTATACAAAAAATTTCTGTTTTATCTTCACAAATACCTTGTCGCCTTATTTGGTACAATTGTAAACATAGTTAGCTTTAGAGTCAAAGTAATACAAAAATTGAGGTTTTCAAGATTCATGACTTCAAATTCATCGTGAGAAGTTTTAAAACCATAGGTTACTAAATTTTGAGTGTTAGAAAATATGCAACTAGGACGTTCAAGGAAAAAGCTCTTAGAACTGTTAAAACAGTTATTTAAGTCGTTTCAAGTTATAACTTGGAATATTATGTATCAAAACCTTCAGGTAAATATTCTATCGAAGTCAAGCAATAATGCTGAGGATTGTATCCAGACAGGCGAAAGAGTTTCAGAAGATTAATTCTGAATCAAAACCAATATTACAAACTCAAGTTATTTAAATACAGGACGAAAATACATTGTTTGTGACATGTGCATCAACTATAAATCCGAATATTTCGTCCAACGAATTCCCGAATAAGGTAGGCGTTAGATGTAATAACGCAAAACGCTAGAGCCAGTTTGCATTTTTTCACGCTGAATTCGAACGTGAAAACCAGTCGAATTACCAGGTCTGTTCGAATTGCGAAGCGACCAGACTTGTTTCATATAAACATGGATTTTGGATATTTCACCCACTTCTAGAGGATATTTTGGAAAAACGCGGAATAGTAAAAGCTGTTTTCCGATATATTTTACTGTGATTAAAGCAGGTGCCGAGAACTATGAATTATCATCTTTAAAACAATAGCCAACGTAACAGGACTATAAGCTACAAATACAGGGATATCCACCGGGACCAACCGTTAAAACTTTTTGAGTTCCAATTCATCAATCGAGCTGAAATTTTATACGCGGCCATAACTAGCGATTTCCAATTGAAGTGAAATATTTTCGAAGTGATACCATTTCCGGTTATACCGGAAGTGGATTCAAATTATTCAAATCATCTTAAGGAAAATGGTCACTCTTTCAATTCAGAATTTGAAATCCTACATTCTGAGAATAGAGGTATAAAACTCAACCTTCTGGAAGCACTTGAAATTAACAGATTTAGGTATTCACCGGAAATTCTTAATGATCAGGTAGACATAAATAACTCACCCTTATTAAATTTATTTCCTAAACATTAGTTCAAGTACGGATAGCTCTGAGTGGATTGCCTCTTTAGTATATATAAAAATTTGTTAGTAAGATATATTTGTAGTATTCATTCGCTCTTGATAAAAATACTGTGTATCGAAACGCGTCGAGCATTTAATAATCTTCTGGTTTCAACAGCTGTCGTTAGCAAATTAGTTGACAGATCGCGCTCATGTTTGGCATAATAATTAAGGACAGTCATACCAACACACAGAAACTTGAAATACTTAAAACACCCAACGCGGGCAATTTAAATGAGAATTTCCGGATACTTTTTTATTACAGAGTAAATGAAGAACAGGATGAGTGATTCCACTAGGATCTTCGGACTATGGAACACTATCAACGCTACTGGAACACACACATAATGGCTGTCTTTTGTCGGAGCATTCAAACTAGCTAGCAAGAAAATAAATCGTTCGAAAGAAAGTTTTCTTCAATTTAAGAATTTGATGAAATGGAATCAATTTTGAAGAAGTTGTGTTTTATTTTAGAATGTGCCATGTTACATATTTTCTAAACTAGAGCTGGTACAGAAGTTTCAATCATGGATTTGAAATAGCCATTAAAAATTAGGCCAATATCATCTGCCATAACTCGATCATCACAACTGTTGTACAGTGTAATAGATAACACTACAGAGTATAAAGCGATAGGCAGATTATTAAATAGAAATATCATATGACACCTTGACACAAGTACATTCAGATTGAATAAGCAAATTGAAATAATTTGTTGACAAATAAGAAACACAGAACTTAAAATGCTAAAAGTATCATACCAAATTATTTATTCTGTTCAATGGCTTCATTTCATAGGTTGTATTTTCACTTTCTAATGGGTTACCCTCGTATATACGTGCGAGAGTAAAGTAACACATAAAATTTATTATTACTTTCATTTTGGATTTAGAATTTTGATATACAGCTCGAAACTTCGGGGTGCAATTTTATGATATGACGTCATCACACTAGCGAATTTATCATTTTCATGGTGAAGTGCTTAATTTGCTGTGTTGTGATACAGGGTAGGAGTCTGACATGAGTTGATTCCTATATAAAGGCTTTTCCCATTGATATAAATAGGCATGAATAATGCTCGGAATAAATTCTCAGATGTACTATTATTTCGGAAATGATACTTTCTGAAGATAATTCTGAATACATAAAATCAACCCTCAACTTTCTACCTGCAGAGAATCTGTATAGAAAATCAGTTTTGAGTGGCATATTATACAAGAGCTTATGTGATTATAATCATAAAAATATCCTATTAATTCGGAATGCAGTGTGTTCAAAAGAAATAGTTAGGCAAGTCAAAATTTAGAATACAAGCAGAAATATGTCCGAAAATGAATTCTCCAAACAAAAAAAAGAATATATCGTGTGAACTAAATACTTAAATCGATTGATTTGCAATATATCTTGTAATCGATGCTGCATGTTCCCGAGTGGAAAAGATTTATAAATTTGGTTCCACTTTTTGTTCATATCTCTCACAGACTAGCTGATACTGATTTATCAGCGACGGGCGAGACATGGTTCTTTCTTCCTGTTTTCTTGAACTATTAAAAGTTAGATATGGCTCTTCCGTTTCTTCGCTTTTTCTTGAGCCTACACTCTAGAGGAGATCGAAAGAGGCATGGTGTTTTGTTCATTAATTCTATATACTATGCTTTCACCTGATTGTATTTTGATTCACATCAAAGTTTGACATTTTAGAATAATCAATTGAGTTCTCTAAATTTTTGTTGAAAAATGCTTCATTCGACTTAATAAATTAATAAATAAATTACTCCTCATGTGTTATGATTTAATTCATTTATTATATGATCTTAGAATTAATATGTGGTTTAACTTTAATCTACACTTTATTTGAAGAAATTTGACAAAATTCGACGACGTTTCGCTGACACAGCAGCTTTATCAAAAATGACAAACAGAATGAAGAGTATGGTATTATAAACAAATCGTAGAACAAGTTGGATGAATAACAGGAAAATCCACACCGAGCCATTGTACAGTTAGTATGAAAGGTAATAAAACTAATTAAACAAGTTAAGTAGGGTGAGTAATTCACATCTACCCTCACATCTACCTGTTCATTCAAAAGCTTGTCCGAATGTTTGTATCTATTTATTTCTAATGCTTCTAGGAGATCTAATTTTGAACTTTTGATTTTATATGTAATATGTCAAAGTTTTATTGAATGAATGGTTTTCTTTTATTAAGTGGTTTGAATAATTTGAATCAGATTTATTTTATCGAAGCTACGTTTATGTTCAGATGTTCTTATGCCAAAACTCCTATAGGTCCTACCGATATAAATTTTATCACATGAACCGCAATTGAGTTTATAGATTCCTGATTTACTTGATTTTTCAACACGAGATTTATTATTTTAATATGTTTACCTAAGTTATTAGAAGTTTTGAAAGTTATATTAAGATTTTGTTTGACGAGAAAGGATTTAATATTTGTACTTGCAGAATCGCAGAATGTTAAACTGTTGAATATTTAATAGTCTTTATGAATAGGATATACTTCATTTATTGCTTTCTGATACAGTTTTTACGAATGATTAGATCTATCATATCCGGATTATATGAATTATAAATGGCTATCTGTTT
The DNA here is from genome assembly GCA_013387265.2 of Cryptolaemus montrouzieri. NCBI lineage: Eukaryota > Metazoa > Arthropoda > Insecta > Coleoptera > Coccinellidae > Cryptolaemus > Cryptolaemus montrouzieri. The sequence continues at coordinate 94,425,155 of JABFTP020000001.1, read as the reverse complement.
GATGATGTTTAACTCTTTATTATAATCTTCTACTGATAAAGGTAAATTGAGTAACCGATGTACCATGCTGTTTAAAGCTGCAACTTTGTGTTGTATTGGATGTAATGAGTAGTTATGTATAATTGTATCAGTATGTGTTGGTTTACGAAAGACCGAAAAACATGATTATTATTTTGTTTAGTGATTTTTAAGTCCAAAAATTAGTGGAATCGTTCTGTTCAATTTCTATCGTGAATTTAATGTTCAAATGGATGGAATTAATGAAATTAAGAAATAAGTCTAATTGACGAATAGTTCAATGAAACATACTAAGATGTCGTCAACATATCTATACCAATAAAGAAATTTGGAAATGAGGGGATTTGTATGAATTTTCTGTTCAATATTATTCATAAAAACTCTGCTGAAAGTGGACTCAAAGGATTTCCCATGATCAAACCATTTTCACTACTGTAATAGATGTTGTTGAAAGAAAATAATTTTGTTCAATGCAAACGTCCAACAGATTCAATATTTCTGATTTAATTATGTGTTAACATGATTCGAATTCAACATGTTTTCGATTAATATTTTGACACCACGTGGAGGAACACTTGGGTATAAATTCTCAACATCAAACGAAATAAGTTTTGCGTTGGGTGGTAGGTTAACGTTTTTATGTTATTTATCAATTCGAAAGAATTTTTATAGAAAATTTTGATTTGAATGAACAATAATTTTAATCTATTAAAATTAATTATTATTATTATTAACATAATTAAATCAGAAATATTGAATCTGTTGGACGTTTGCATTGAACAAAATTATTTTTCTTTCAACAACGTCTATTACAGTAGTGAAAATGGTTTGATCATGGAAATCCTTTGAGTCCACTTTTAGCAGAGTTTTTATGAATAATATTGAGCAGAAAATTCATACACATCCACTCATTTCCAAATTTCTTTATTGGTATAGATATGTTGACGACATCTTAGTATGTTTCATTGGAACTACTCGTCAATTAGACTTATTTCTTAATTTCATTAATTCCATCCATTTGAACATTAAATTCACGATATAAATTGAACAGAACGATTCCATTAATTTTTGGACTTGAAAATCACTAAACGAAATAATAATCATGTTTTTCGGTTTTCGTAAACCAACACATACTGATACAATTATACATAACTACTCATTACATCCAATTCAACACAAAGTTGCAGCTTTAAACAGCATGGTACATCGGTTACTCAATTTACCTTTATCAGTAGAAGATTATAATAAAGAGTTAAACATCATCAAACAGATAGCCATTAATAATTCATATAATCCGGATATGATAGATCTAATCATTCGTAAAAAACTGTATCAGAAAGCAATAAATGAAGTATATCCTATTCATAAAGATTATAAAATATTCAACAGTTTAACATTCTGCGGTTCTGCAAGTACAAATATTAAATCATTTCTCGTCAAACAAAATCTTAATATAACTTTCAAAACTTCTAATAACTTAGGTAAACATATTAAAAATAATAAATCTCGTGTTGAAGAATCAAGTAAATCAGGATCTATAAACTCAATTGCGGTTCTTGTGATAAAATTTATATCGGTAGGACCTATAGGAGTTTTGGCATAAGAACATCTGAACATAAACGTAGCTTCGATAAAATAAATCTGATTCAAATTATTCAAACCACTTAATAAAAGAAAACCATTAATTCAATAAAACTTTGACATATTACATATAAAATCAAAAAGTTTAAAATTAGATCTCCTAGAAGCATTAGAAATAAATAGATACAAACATTCGGACAAGCTTTTGAATGAGCAGGTAGATGTGAATTATTCACCCTACTTAACTTGTTTAATTAGTTTTATTACCTTTCATACTAACTGTACAATGGCTCGGTGTGGATTTTCCTGTTATTCATCCAACTTGTTCTACGATTTGTTTATAATACCATACTCTTCATTCTGTTTGTCATTCTTGATGAAGCTGCTGTGTCAGCGAAACGTCGTCGAATTTTTTCAAATAAAGTGTAGATTAAAGTTAAACCTTGTGTTTTTATCTCATTTATATCATGGATCTACATCAAGTAACGGCCTCCACAATTCAAATAATTAATTGAGTTCTCAAAATTTTTGTTGAAACTGTCTGTTTCATTCGACTTAATGAATTAATAAATAAATTAATCCTCATGTGTTATGATTTGATTCATTTATTATATGATCTTAGAATTAATATGTGACAACATTGTTTTCACGAAACTTCTTCACGTTGCATGTTGAATAGTAGATAAATAATGAAGAGTTGGTAATGAGATATAGTATCTAAGCCAATTAGCAGAAAAAAAACATTGAAAGTAACAAATGTCAAGAAAAAGGTCCTAACATTCATATATTATTCACACCGAAAAAGGAACAGCAGGTTGAAGGTCTAAAATTTATCAACAGAAAATTCACCTCTTGTTCATGACCTGCTTGTATTTTAGCTTGCCTTATTTCGAGAAAAGATCTAGTGCACATGGCGGACTTTGATACAGAGAATCATAGTCTGTACTTTGGATTTCCTTTCCTTATATTCTAATCTAATATTGAAAAATACTATATGGGTCATAATAACGCATCGCTAGACAGTACCTTGAAGGAGATTTGTTCAATTTTATCTAATCTTTTTACTCTGTTATTAGTAAAATAATTCACCGGTGTAATAATCTGACCAGGTAGTGATGAGTGTATTCCATTTAGAATGAAAATTAAGGTAAAAGTACTAATGCTAGACAGTTTAAGAACAACGCATCACTTATTCTTCCAAATAAAATTGATTAACCATCAATCAATTTACAGTTCTCACTTTTTTCGTTGATAGAACAACATTCGAACATTTTATTTTTCAAACGAGAAATTCAGTTCAGAAAATATTACTGAATCAAATGAATTTTTTTCAAGTTCGTCAAGTGAACTAGTAGATGACAACACTTAAAAACGAAACCACTAGTGGTAGACATCCGCAAGCACTAATGGCTGACATAACTTGTCTCATTTAATATCAAGAAATTAGACAGAAAAAGTAACTTTTATTTGACAAATTTTCGACATGAAGAAAAAAAATAAACTTGAGGATTGGAAATATTCGACTTATACATTAGGTGAAAAAATTATCTTTCCATCAACCGGTAATGAAATAACAAATTTGTATTTGATTCTATCTCCTGTTACTTTTAGGGGGTTTTATTGTTTGAGATATACTTACTTCACTTATGTCTTTTTCATTTTCTTTGAACACAGTTTTAGATTCGTCGCAGCTCACCATCGCCATAACTTCAACAACTCTTCTAGAAACTTTTTGAATTATACGAACAAATTTGTGGAATTTCTTCTTTCCGGGAAAGTTGATAGCAAAATCACCCATCAGACATAATATCATCAGATACATCATCAGATATATCGTCGACGCTGTCGACAGATTCCTGTTATTCTTCCTCCTCTGTACTTGTATCATGATCATGATCTGTCAGTTTAAGGTTTTTATCAGTTAATTTCTGAGCAGGCTTCAGTTTTTGTAACTCTTGAATTTGTTGCTTTTTCTTCTTCCTTTCTTCTAACCGTCTCCGTTCCTCTTCCTCTAATTAATTTTTCTTCTTGTTGTTCTCATGATACAACATAGGGTACTTTTTCCTTCTTTCTTTTTGAGCAATTTTCTTTGGGTGTTGGCCAGAATAAAGCTCTTTTGACTGGTTGTTATTGCAGTTGTGCTCTCGTTCTTGTTCTCTGATGGTTCAGTTCATGTTTCATCATTTTCATTTACAGCTGCATCAGTATTGTTGTCATCCAAGAGTTGAAGTGTTATTTTAGGGACATTATTGTTGGGTTCTGAATTCGAATTGTGACTAGCCGGATTTTTCAAAGACTCTTGAACTCTTTTATGAAATTTGAATAATTCCACGTCTTCCTTGGCTCATACATCACAACTTCGGAACTGTGCAATTTTTGGTCATCAATATATTTTATCCTATTTCCAATTCCTTAATCTTCGATATTTTATGAAGGTTAAATGTTAAATCTGTGGATTCTTGGTTTGGTGGTTCCAAAATTGAGCACACCTCATCAGGATTCCAAGGTATTATTCCACACTTACCGAAATCATTTTGGAATATTTCAGTTGCCAAGGTGTTTTTCAATACTTCATCTAATAATGGGCAAAAGTTTGTCTTGCCTAAAACAGGCGAATCAAAATTTTCTAATCTCTAAGAATGCACTGCTTCTCTCTATGCTTCTTTGAGGCTTCTGAAAACTGCAACATCCATTGGCTGAAGTAAATGTGTCGCATTAGGAAAGAGAGCTATCAAAATGATACCATTTTCAGAACAAAATTTGCTGACATGCCATCTATGAAGAGTAAAATAGGTTGTCATCTAACCATTTGTTGAAAATATTGCATATATACTCATAGAATGTTTCTCTAGTTATCCATCCATTATCTGAGCGCCCAATGCCCCATGATTTAGGAACAGACATGCTCAATTCTCGTGGAATCCTCTTGTTCTTTAAGATAACCATGGGAGGTAGAATATCTTCGACAGCATTGCCACCTGGAAGTACAGTATAGCATTCTTTTTCGCCTACGTTGACTTTCTGGTAAACTGATTTTTCTCCATTAGCTGTTGAGACTTTTGTTCCTTTAGGAATTGAAAAAAAAACTGTTTTGTCCATGTTGAATAGTCGTCGAGTCAAAACGTCCCTGCACTTGTCCAAATACTTGATTGCTTCTTCAAATCAGTTTTTCAACTATATTTTTGTAGAAGAAGCTCTAGAAGAAGTCAAATTTTGAGGTTGTCTGGTTATGAGGTCAAGATGACGCTTCAAAAAGCTGCTGTACCATCTTTTCCCAGGTCTGCCACTTCTGAAAGGTGTTTCTATATCAAAGTCGTCCACAATTTTCTTTACACTATCCTTTAAACTGTCTTTTCTGATTGGAAAACTCTGTTTCACCATGGCTTTCATTCACGTCACTAGCATCCTTTCAATGTTCACAGTCATATTACAGTTTCGTTCCATTTTGCGTTTAATCGGTTTTTTCTCTCACTTTGTTCAACAAAGTTACTCGTGAAACGCCAACTTTTCTTGCTGCAGTAGCTGTCGGAACACCTCGCCTTCATTCTTGTATAGCCGCCTCCATATCGGTCTCTGAATAACGGAACATTCGTCCTCTTATTGGCAGTATCTTACTAAGTGATAAATCTGAAATCAATGAAACCGATTGTTGCCAACCAGAACACCTAATAGTTGACACCCTGTCTACTTTTAGTTTGAGAGCTCTCATATTCAGGGAACATAGATATCAAATTTGCATGAAATCGGGCTGAGAAATGCAGTTTGATGTGACCCCAATGGATGACACATGTGTCGTCTTTTAGGTTTCGAAAAATTTCTTTTACGAATAGAAAACACCACCAGAATTTGCTGAAAATTCTAGCTGAATTGAGGAAGTAATGGTTTCAGTACGTCAATAATCTCCTGTGGGGATTTACTAGTTACCTCTATCAGGCGCGTCCCCATTGGAATTGGAAATATCTCACCAGCTCAGCAATGCAGCTGTGTCGTAGGGTAGTGGGGTAATAAAATGCCCACCGTGAAGCAAAAACTGGACTGGTGTTCCAGATTGAGGGTTAAGGCATTAGGCTGGTTCTCTAATACCAATAAAATTTCTCCACTTACTAAAAAGCCTAAACAAAGCCTCTGAATACAGGATGGAACTTCTCGACGACGAACTAAGCAAAGAAAACGGTTAATGAGTATTGCCACATGGAACGTATAAGGAATAAGATTGAAGACAGACATCATCGCCAAAGAACTTGAAACACTTAGTTTGGGCATTGTAGCTCTAACAGAAACAAAGAAAAAAGGATCAGGATAAGAATATCAAGGACAATATGTCTATATCTACACCGGTGTACCCAAACACGAAAGAGCAGGCAGAGGAGTATCACTCCTGGTGAAGAATAACTTGAAACAGAAAATAAGTAATTGGAGAGTAGTCAATGGAAATCTATTGACCATTAATTTACAATCACACAACGTAACATTTGTAGTAGCATATGCACCCTCGGACGACGAACGAGTAGGCACGAAGCAAGAGTTCTACGAAGAACTGGAAGGAATATTAACAGGAATAGGTCAAAACAGAGAAATAATAATTTCAACGCGAGAACAGGACGGCAGTTGAACAACAACGTTGTGGGACCACACGGAGAAGACCAAGTGAACGACAACGGTTAGAGATTGATACATCTATGTGAAACCTATAATCTTACAATAAGTAATGGTTTCTACAAACATAAGGACATACATCGATTCACGTGGACACAAAACACAAGAACCTGCAGTCCGTTATTGACTTCGTCATCACCCAACAAAATTCTCGTCTTCAGTGGAATGACGTTCGTGTACTAAGAGGAGTAACCAGTGCTAAGAGCAAAACTTATATTTCCAGTCCAAACAGAAACTAATCTACCCAAAGATCATACTGAGAACCTGCAAGTGATTGAGGAACCAATGAGCTTCAGGAATGAAAGCACACAAAACCTTTACCAACGAAGGTTAGACGGAAAAATTGACGGACACAGAGGGATTAATATTCACTGAAATATATAACATAATAGATAGTCTCAAGAAAGCTACTCAAGAAGCGATCGGAATACAGGAGGCAAAGCGGAGTAATAAGATATGGTGGTACGAAGAGATTGCTGATTCAATAGATATGAAGAAGAAAGAGATGTTCTGAAGTATGTAAAGTTCTTAGAAGTTTAAAAAGCTCGAATAAGGACAAAGTTCACATATCTATCATCGAGGAATGGAAGGATCATTACGTCAACTTACTTCAGGAAAAAAGAACAGAGTATAGAGACGAATCCCCAAAAAAGAATATAAGAGGTGAGAAAGTCGAGATTGGAGTGGACACAACGAAGAAGGTTGTGATGAGTATGAAAACAGGAAAGACAAGTGGCCTTGAAGGAATATACACCGAAATGCTGAAGATCGGGAGTGAGAAACTATTCGAGAGACTTACTTATGTAATGAATGAATGTCTCAATGGCCATCCGGTTCCTGAGCAATAGAAAGTAGTTCATATAACATCGATACATAAAAGAGGGGACACACGAGGTTGCAACAGCTACAGAGGAATATCAGCGACAAGTACAATGAGTAGGCTATACGGAAGAGTTTTGCGAGATCTTATAGAAATAGATTTTGAGCAGGATGAAGAAGAAGAACAATATGGATTTCGAGCCGGAAGATCTTGCACTGATAATGTGTTTTGTCCCAAGATAATTATTGAGAAACGGAGTGCTAGGAAACACACATCGTCTTCATTGACCTTCAAAAAGCCTACGATAATGTCCCAATTTCGAAACTATGGAAAGTGCTAGAAGAATCCAATATCAATTATACCTTCATCATGGCGTTAAGAGAACTTTATAGAGAATCGAAATTCAGAGTTAAAATAGGAAGGTATTTGACGGAAGAGTTCCTAGTTACAAAAGGTTTAAGACAGGGATGCTGTATTTCACCAACTCCTTTCAAAATTTATGTTGCAGCGGCTTTGGAAAGCTGGAAGCGAAAGGTACACAGTATGGGAGTTGAGCTGGATAACGATTGTGTGTACACCCTCCAGTTTGCCGATGATCAGGTGACAATAAGCGGTGGTAGGCAGGATATATGATGCGAAAGCTAGTCGAAGAGTATAATAACTGGGGACTCATGATCAATATTGAGAAAACCAAATATCTCTGCGTAGGAAATGATTTCAACTCACTTGAACTCGATGAGGGCAAGGAAATTTCGGGCAGTAATACACGTACCTCGGTGTTACTTTTGATGGTACCAGGACAGATAGGAAAGAAATTGGAAAACGAATAACACAAACGAAACAGGGGATCGGCTGTCTCAATAGTGTTTCTTGGAGCGGAGAAATTACAAAAGGTACAAAAATGAGAGTGTATGAAGCAATGGTGAAAAGTTCACTCCTATATGGATCAAAAACATGGAGGCTCACAGAAAGGTTCAAATCAAGGTTAGAAGCGGTGGAGATGGACGTACTTAGAAAATCTTCTGGAACATCGAGATGTTCCAAATGAAGTGATAAAAAGGGAGATGGGCGTAGAAGACAATATCACAAAAGACATAGAGAGAAAACAGATTGTCTGGTACGGGCACGTGAAACGCATGGCAGATTACTGGCTACCTAAAAAAGTTCTATAATGGCAACCGAATATACGCAAGAAAAAAGGAAGGGAACGTATCATCCATAAGTCAATGATTTTATATATCAATATTATCATAGCAAAAAGCAGCTTCATTCGAAAGAAAAAGAACCAAATCTTACCTGCAAAATTGAAGCTTGCTTCTGAAGTTAGGTTAGGAATTACACAGCATGTGTCTTTTCACACTTCGATGACTGTTAACTGACACAATATTCAAATTCACTTATGAAAGCGACGCGAGTTTTTAATCACGAATCATAGATGTCAGTAGATATCTATTACATTAATAGTGAATCAATTCAAAATTTTATATTTCTTAGTAAGCAACATTATTCTCGGAAGGTCATCTATTACTTCAGTGAGGAGTGTGGAGCATTAGTGATTTTACCTTACTAGTTTCTGTATTTAATGTTATCCAGTTAGTTCTACTTGTTCAACAATTATTAATAGAACACATAATTCTCATTTGAATTCAGGTTTTTAATATCAGATTGTTCAACAAGTTTGGTCGTCCGATAAGAGAGGGTGTTGCTACTAGTCCAAATTTGTTTTTGTTTTGTTGGTACACTCTTCATATGAACGTATGTGATGTCAATTCATTCTTTGTTTACAATCCAATTAGGATCGCCGTGTCACAGTGTTTTTGTACAATGGAAAAAATTGAATATCGTGGAGTGATAAAATTCTTATTTTTGGAAGGTGTAGCACCAAAAGAAATTCACGAACGAATTTTAAGAGTGTATAATGATTGTTCACCTAAAATTAGAACAATAGAAAGATGGGTTACTGAATTTAAACGCAGTCGTACAAGCCTTGAAGACGATCCACGTGAAGGACGTCCAAAAAGCGCATCAACACCAGAAATCATAGCAAAAATACAGGATATGGTTTTGGAAGATCGTCGATTGACTGAGAGGGATTTAGTGGAGGCACTACACATCTCATTAGGCTGTGTGAGCCATATTTTAAGTGAAATTTCGGGTTTTAGAAAACACATTGTAATGCGACTTACTCAGCAACATTTGGAACGTTTCAAAAAGGATAAAGTGGATTTTGTGCGTCGATTCATCACTATGGATGAAACTTGGGTCTATCACCATGATCCTTAATCAAAACAAGAGGCTAAAGAGTGGTGTGAACCTGGTTGTTCGGCTTCGAAAGCAGTTCGTGTCCGGAAATCGGCCAAGAAGGTTTCAGTGGCATCAGTTTTTTGGGATGTGAAAGGAATTTTGTTTGTGGATTACTTGCAAACTGGTGAAACAGTTAATTCTGAATATTATTGCAACCTTTTGGACCAGTTGAAGGAAAAAATCCGTGAAAAAAGATTCGGTTTGCACAAGAAAAAAATCCTTTTTCATCAGGGCAATCCACCGTGTCACAAGAGCATTTTAACAATAGCTGAATTCCATGAATTAAAGTTGGAATTGTTGGAGCATACAACATATTCACCAGATTTGGTCCCCAGCTACTTTCATTTGTTTCCAGATCTCAAAAAATTTATGAGTGGCAAGCGTTTTTCATCAAATGAACAGGTCATAACGGCTGTTGAAGCGTATTTTGAAGACCTTCCGGATTCTCACTACAGGGATGGGATCCACAGATTGGAGGATCATTGGAGCAAGTGAATTAATGTTCAGGAAGATTATACTGAATAATAAAGTGTATTCTGAACCATGACAATGTGTTCTTCTTATCGAACGACAAAACTTAATGAACAATCTGGTACGTTTCAATGAAATAATTTTCAAGAATCATGTGAAATTTGGACTAATTGAGATGTTTTAGCCATATTTTCCTGGAAATTATTTCAATGAACGATGTGAAGAAAATAATGAGAAACATTGTTCTCTCTTCATTCAGAGATAATGTGATATAAGATAATTATATAAAATTGGATCCAGTAAATGTATATAATGACCGGGATATAGTTAATGCGTAATACGCAGAAGGTATTCAAAAAAATTGAATGAGTAATCGAAAAGTAAATGAAGCTATGGGGTTATCATTTAAAAATCTAAGTGAAGATCAACTTCCGGTATTTCTGGAAGTCTTACGGAGCTACAGGGTGTTGAAATGAAAAATGTTTAAGACTATTAGAATATCATTTAAGATGCTAATTTTACCAACGTCAAACTTATTTGCAGTACGCTACTGATCAGCGTACAATCAAAGTGGCTGATATCCATTACATGTACAGTCTGGCTGACGGAAACACAACAAAAGCTATGTGATTATATCAGGTACGCTTTCCAAATCGAGTGACACCAGACAGGCGAAAATTTTCAAATATCCACAGAAGGATGAGGGAAACTGGTACTTTTACTGCAAATAATCATTTGAAAGGTGCTACTCAAACTATAAGAACTCCAGATATTGAGGAAGCAGTTTTGAATTGTATTGATTTGAATCCTCATGTGAGTAAACGAAAAATTGGAAATCAGTTGAATATTTCACATGTTCTAGTTTGGAAGATTCTCCACGACTTTTTATTGTACCCGTTTCAACGCGTCCAAACTCTACTTCCTCGAGATTTTCCTTCAAGACTGAGTTTCTGTCGATGGTTCTTAGATAAAATCAAAGAAAATGCTCATTTTGATAGTGAAATAATGTTCATAGAAGAAGCTAACGATTCGAGAACTGCTATCACAAATTTTCACAATAATCATAATTGGGCTGAGGAAAACCCCCATTTGATTGAAGATCCTCATCATCAAGAACAATTCTCACTGAATGTCTGGGTCGAAATAATTGGAAATTATTTGTTGGGCCATTTTCTTCGCATAACAGACTAAACGGTCCGGCTGATCGGCAATTTCTTGAGGAGGAGTTACCTTTATTGCTCGAGGAAGTGCCACTTTTGGTGAGAAACATAATGTGGTTCATGCATGACGGGACACAAGCACATTTCAGTGGCAAAGCTAGGAAATTCTTGAATAATACATTCAACGACATGGCCTCCTAGGTCCCCAGACTTAAATAGTTTAGACTTTTTCTTAAAAGTTTAGTTTATACCACTCCAGTGAACACTGTAGAAGAAATGAGAGATCGAATAATAACTTCTTGTGACACGATAAGAAATACCCAAGGAATATTTTGAAGAGTTTGTGATAATATAAGGACAGAGGCCTGTATTCTTTCAGGTGGAGGACACTAGTTTGATATTGAATAAGTATAAGTTGAGTCTTAGAATACGAGCTATCAAAATAAAGGCAAATTTTGGGCATACCTATCGAGTATTTCTATTTTTTTTATTCAGCTAATAACACACAATTAAAATGATTCAATTTCAATAATTTTCCACTCGAAAAAACGAAAAAATTACAAGTGTCAAAAAAGTTTCTAAATTGAACGAATATGACGAAACTTGATTGTACGCTGATCAGTGGCGTACTGCAAAAAAGTTTCCAAAGGCAAAAGGAGACATGGCGTCGGAAAAGAAAACACCTTGTGAATTACACTTAAAATCTAATGATGAAGGCTGCGAAAAATAGCTTGAAATTCAAATTTGGGCTGAATATCTCAAAAACTGCAGGAGTTTTGAAGAAAAAAACAATTTATTCCGGAAATTTCAACACCCTGTAGCTCCGTAACGAAGCTTTCGCAGACCTATGTTTATATGAACTTTTTTTCTTAAAATTGCACAACCTCAAATTGTGACATACTATTATGTAACACCCGTATAAGAAAAAGTTGACATTGAAATTTGAAAATGGCATTTACCTTTTGAACAAAATCGGTATATTATTGGATTTACTGTTAATTATATTGTTCCTAACCTATTGAGTCAACCATTACATTCAATTATTTGACTTTTCATTTCATATTCAATTTTTAATTCATTTATGACAAAAAATCGAAATGAAATTTCGATTAATGAAAGAACATCTAAGTGTGTCATATATTCAGACATGATATAGAAGGAGAAATCTAACCTAACTTATTTAATATTACCTGAATCTTGGGCCGCATCTATGGGATCGAAAACACAAGGCGATGGAGAGCAAGTGATCTCAGGAGAATTATGAGAACTAGTAGGCCATCCATCTGTACTCGCGCCGTTACCATCGTTTTTAGCCGCACTTTTGTTTCCTCTTTCACAAAAACAATTATCGGCCAACAGATCGATTACTTGTTCTTCCTGAGAATGACTGTCGATACGAGACATGATGACTTTTGGAATGATGAACTGAATGAGTTTTTCGAAATCGGTCATAGTTTACTTGAATTTCGATTCGCGCACATTTTAGGGGGACATAAAATAATACCATGAGAAACCCATCTTCAAAATTTCACTGCGCAAACCTATATTGAAAGATGAATTATCAAGTTGTTGGTTACTATTAATATATTTTGTTATATGAGTTTTGTACATTACACTCATTAACCTTATCAGATAATCAGTATTTTATTCATATATTCTAATAATAACGAAATGTCGAAGTTTTTTCAATTTTCTGATATTTAAAATTTGGTTGCATTAATTCATCCACCATGAAGATATAGTTCTTGGGTCATCTACCCAACAAGGATGAATTGTATAAACTGCATCAAATTATTACAGTTTCGTCCTTATTATGATTTATCATAATCACATTTTATACAATGAGCCTGTTGCACTATGTACTATATGATTCCTCTATAAACTGAAGAGGAAAATTAGGTTTTCAAATAGTTGATTGATCACGTTATTACGTGATAGTTAATGATGATGATAATGAAAAATTAAACTATGTATTATACCATCACAAGAGATTTAATAAATATCAGGATTGCAATTTCGGTCTCTCAATCATAATCAAGTACTGAACTAAAATTGAAAATACCTACAAACATAAATAGGTAGATACAAAATTGATAAGGGTGCAAACAAGAAATAATATACACAACCAAATTTATATGGAATCACTCGGTATTTCACATTATAGATTGTTTTTAACCATGGATCTTCGACTACTTGTGAAGAATGAAGTTTTTTTGTTATAAAAAAAATCACCACATATTCGGGATATTGTATTGTCGTCACTAAGATTTGAAACTGCGAATTTCAAAATTTGAAAAAGCCTATGATCATAATTGAAAATGCCTTATGTTGGATTGTCCGATGTGCAGACGGGTCAATTAATTTCTCTCGTTGAAAAAGGGGGGACACAGAGGAATATAGCGGCCACAATGGGGGTATCACAGGGGGTGATTTCAAAAACCTACGCCCGATACGTGAAGCTACAATCTCTACAAAATAGGCCTAGAAGAAGTCGTAGGAAGATCACTTTTGAAGAACAAGATCGCTTTTTGTACCGAATTGCAAGAAGAGACCCATACTCCAAAGGCAATTTCTGGAAGCAACAGACATCAGTGTATTAGTCGGAACGATACGTCAAATACTTCGTTCAAGGGGTTTATACAGCAGACCCTTAAGAGTTCCAGAGCTAACCAGACAACGAAAAGTTAACAGACTTAATTGGTGTATCGGGCATCAAAGTTGGAATATTGAGAATTGGCGAAATGTTCTTTTTTCGGATGAGACCAGAACTGGTGTTCGATCAGATAACCGCCTGATTCGGCTTTTAAGGGGTCCTGGAAGAGAAGCTAGACTCTGAGCAGCAAGACAAATTCCAAAATACAAAGAGGACAGCGTGGTGTTTTGGGGTGGCATTATGCTGAAAGGCAAAACAGATTCGATTTCGTTTTCTGCGAGTATAACGGCTAGAAATTACTTGGACCTAGTGCTGGAGCCCATAGTGAGACTCTGACGAGGTGCCCACGGTGAGCATTCCACTTTTATGCAAGATAACGCTCCTGCGCATACCAGCAACCTCGCGCGACATTATTTTGAAACAGAGGGATCGCTATTTTGAACTGACCAGCTTGTTCTCCAGACCTAATCCTATTATTATTGGATCATCTCAAAATGAATATTAGATCGCGCCAGGATAATCTACGAACCCCACAATAGCTCATCCAAGCCGTCACAGAAGAGTGGCAAAATATCACCCCAGAAGAAGTCGAAAACCTAATACAAAGCATGTCTAGACAGATTCAGGCTTGTATCAGGGCGATGAAAAAACACCAACTCCGTCATAAAACAATTTTCAATTTTTTTACTACATGCGGAAAGAGTCTCTTCTTACCTTAATTTATTTCTTTTTTCAATTGAAATATCTCAAAAAGGATCAATTCTAACAATCCTTCGAAATTTCCAAAATCCCTGAGGTAATATTCAAAATATTGGGTGATTCTATATAAATTTGACTGTGTGTATATCGAAAAAACCACCTGATATTTACATCCCCATGACTCAATACAACCAAAATCTTATGAATACAATGCGTTTAATTCAATGATTCATAGGGCTTTCTCTCAACCATTATCCGAAGAAAATATGTCTAGGGAAGTGTCAACTATTAAAGATAAATATATTTCAGTAACATATTTTGGCCCTATCAGCGAAAAAATTGCAAATTTCATTTCTAAACAGCATAAAAAAGTAGCTTTCAACACCTACAAGAAACTCTACCAAGAATGTTTCAATAGTAAAGATAGAACTGAGAGATTTGACAATACTGGATTTTACCAGTTGTCCTGTATGAATTGTGTACGGATCTTTATAGGTCAGACTCGTCGTTCATTCAAAATTAGATAGAAAGAGCATCAATCAGATAACAATAACCAGAGAACCGACGAATCTACTTTCGCTTCACATTGTATCGAAAGTGGCCATCATTTTCCACCCATATATCAACTTTAAGTTATTCACAGAATACTTTTATAATAGTTAGTTTATTACCTTTTGTTCGCACTCTTATTAATTTTGTATTTACCGGTTTATGTATGTATGTATTTTCAACTTTAGTTCAGTAGTTGTTAGCTGATGACGGTCGAGAGACCGAAATTGCAATAATGAAATTCATAAATTGTGATAGTATAATACATAGTTTAATTGCTTATCATCGTCAAAATTAGGTTTTCTATAATAATCCTTATTAGCCATGATGAATTATTATTCCACGAAGAATAAGTATTCGAGTCCTTCAAGGTGAAACACCACTATAACGAAAGTGATGCAAGCAGAAATTTACTAAATGAATAAAAAAACAAAGTTTACGTAAAGAGGCTGGCTGTAGAATGCAATAGGAGACTGAATGTTTTGAAGGCAATATCGAACAAGGACTGGGGCTCGGATAGGTAAACCATGCTGACACTCTACAGGACATTAGTAAGATCTAAGCTAGATTATGGTTCAATAGCATACTCTTCCGCAAACAGCTGAACACTCAAAATTCTAAACACAATACACAACAACGTATTAAGGTTAGTACTAGGAGCTTTCAGAACAACCCCTTTAGAGAGCTTATGCTGTGAAGCGGGTGAACCATCTCTCCATGAGAGAGGAACGTACCTTAGAATCACATACGCAATGAAAAGTCAATCAGATCCGAAAATATAACATAAAATATGAAGACAATGACAAATTCATAAACTCATTTTCCAACAAACCACGAACACGTCAACCTTTTTATCATCAAGTGCGGTCCGATCTCTCAACACTTAACATCACTCTTCCTACCTGTCTCCCTTTAAGGCGTCAAATCTCTCCTCCTTGGACTATTAAACCGCCAAATATAATTACTACACTGACACAATTCGACAAATATTCAATAAATTATACAGGATTTGCGAAGCATAATGAATAGCTACGAGGGTTATACGAAAGTATAAACAGACGCATCTAAATCCGAGACTGGCGTAGAGCAGCGGTTGTGACATCTAATCTGGATGCCATCACACATAGGAATTCCAGGCAATGGAGAAGCTGACAAACACGCTCGTGAATCCATCAGTGACGAAAATGCAGTGCGGGTGAGAGACTTAGTTACTTAGTTACTGTGACGTGAAGAAGTTTATAAAACCAATCGTGAAACCATGGTCGAGATTACCACGTAATCGAAAATCACAAATAAAAATTGCGCGACTTAGACTTGGACACACGATCTTCACCCACAGTTATTTAATGTGTAGGGAGCCACAGCCCCAATGTAACAACTGTAACGTAAGACAATCAGTCGAACATATCATGCCCCAGATTCTCTGGAGAGAGAAGACTACATCAGATTCCCGATAACATTGAAGAAGCACTTGGACCAAATTTCAACTTTGAAAATACCATTAAGTACCTACAAGCTGTAAACATTTAAATATTCTGTTACCCTATTGTACCTCATATATCGTTAATAACCCCCGCGTTGCTGCGATCTTTGTTAAATAAAAAAAAGAGTTTACGTTTATGAATTCGCAGTTTCGTTCATATTTCATCGTACAGAAATTGACAAATTAAAAAACATCAATCATTACGGAGTAGAATTTTGGATATACAGCATTGATCTTGAAAAGTTATCACAATTTTAGATGACAACTGTTGTAACATTGATCAGGTTTGTCATAGACGCATAAATAAGTAGTGACTTAATTTGTACATTGTACATAAAAATACTGCCTAGAAAATCTTTTTCACTCGAAAACTAGACGTTCTATCAAAATTTCGAAAAATACAAACAAAAACAGAACAAGGAATCAGTTAACCATAATAAAATCAGTCAAGAACACAGACAAGTTATATAGATAAAAAGAGTATAAACTCTGGAATAATATCACCCTGTCGATTTTGACAATCAATTTAAACGCCAAATCGTTCACACTTCTGAAAATATCCTACGATTCCAATTTGGGTGACGTAGCTTAAACTATAAGAAAGATATTCATAGAAAAAGAATTTCGAAACCTTATATTTCGAAAACGAAATACTTTCCATACGACTCCATAACTGCACAAAGAGTTGAAGTTCGCGAAGGAATAGGCACAAAGGTCGAATGAAACATAATTATTACATAGTCCAAGCTGCACTTAAGCTATTGGCATCTGACAATTCGACGTCACCTGCAACAATATCTGTTAGATTGAGTAAAGGCAACAGGCATCGCCTGACGTGGGTATTGGGCCACTTGGACTTTGAGAGCAATGAGGAGGCTGACACATTGGCCGCTCGAAGGGCTGGCCCCCAAGCACTGGACTCGGACTATCCCTGGAGACCGCAAGAATGCAGAGAGAGGCTAGTGTCTACACCTGAAGGTACGGAAGCACTGGCTAAGCTTCACAGGAAATAGACACTCTCATCTTCCCCCCAACAGCCAGAGCTAGCATCAAACTCTCCTAGCTAAGTCTGGAAGTGTTAATTGCTATATAATCAGGTTGACACAACCTGAATCTCATAAATTTGATCTGAAATAGCTCATTGATCTTTCAACCATTAAGTTTATAAGAAGAGGATGGAGCTAGTGAATGAAATTTGATGTGATATGCCATAATGGAGCTACCATTCAGCTCACACTCCTATTGATATCTAATCTTATCTAAAGTACCAATTTGAAATACAGTTTTTCAATTGGTGCTTCTATAGATACTAATTGAAGTGGCTGACTTGGTTTCTTATGAGATCTAATCAAATTTTGCGTGGAAGGACAGTAAAATGGTTTGCTGTTTGTGTTGTATTTTTGGTTTATTTTACTGAGATAAGTAGCACGATATGTGAGAGTAGGATCATCAAAATCAATTTTGCAGCCGAAGTACAGCTTGAGTAAGTACAAATGGTAATTTTTCTATATTCTAAAATTTTTCAAACCGCAGGAAAACCGTGAGAAAATAATATGATAACATCAGTGAACAAACAAGTTAGCATTTTAATTATAACATCCTTAATGAATAATAGCAATCAAGATCATAAAATGAAAGTCGTAGATCTATATCTGATTATCCGCAGAGCTAGGCCCGGTTATTCCCAATGACAAAAAGTGTTAATAATTTCAAGCGTATAAGTATTAGCACGGTGCAATATTCGAGAGAAATATTTCATTCAAGTACTAACTCGGTTCCAAAGAGGAAGGTACATATCATATTATTACAAAATATATATTAATGAAATAAAGATATTAGATAAGATTTGTAAAGGGACGTATTAAGTATTTCAGATCTTTAATTATGGGTGGAAGTGTCAGTGAAAGAATCTAAGAATTTCGACAAGCAATGTGTTTGATAGTGACTATTTTGAGAATATAGGTAATTTTTTTCTGGTTATAGGGGTTGGGGTAATATCGCTGTACTTTCTGCTTTGCTTGACATGAACGGAAGGCGACTCTCAAATGATGTAATGAGAATTGTCTACTCCAGAGAGTATTGAATGAAAAAAAAACTAAATGAAAATTACGTAGAATATAAAACGTATTTTATGAAATAATCAAGATAATTTACTTCATAAGATGACATTATATCACGAGTGAATAAATAAAACTCCAAATCAAATACAACATTCCATATACCATCTGGAAATTGAAATTCCATTTCTCCCATCAAAATTGAAATTCACAACTCCGTTCACCTTGTATTATTATCTGGTTATCGGAATAATTTCAGTCTTAGTAGTCTTTTGATTCAGTGAATTCCCGATAATAAGGAATCACCTCTTCTATATATTCATATATATAATAAGGAGGTTTATGAAAAAAATGTAAATTTTCAAGGTATACTAATTATCACTAATTTTATGACGTCAAAATTCCTAAAACACATTCGGTACCACTCGTAATTTACAATCATGATTTGAAGATTTCAATAATTTAATCACTTAAATTTTAATTTACTTGAATGTAAAGATAACAGTAAAATCGCAAAAGAACCAGTTTTTTACAATCATTGAGTTAGAAATGAAATCTTATTATTCGAAACGAAAACATCCATGGACAGAAATTCCGCGTTGTAAACTTGGTGTTTGTATCCTCCATTTTCATTCATAGAAAGATATGCCTTAAAGTCTATAGCAAGAACAGAATTTCTCTAGACATCTATCAGAGGTTCACACCAACACAATATGAGTACAGAATACAAACATACCTTCGGAAAATCAACATTCTAAAATACTATCGGCAAATAAATCTGACATAAAAGATCAGATATAAATATTTTCAAAGAAATAAAACTATGGTATTTAGATTTTCACTATATTAACAAAACTATGACCGCTTTCACCACAGTGTGGCTTCATCAGATAAATACAAACTAATGAACAGAGTGATTCCTTATATATTAGTCTTATTTCCTACTTAATATTACAATAGGTACAAGTAAAAGGGATATGTTGGAAAACCCATCGGAGTTGCTTACTTTATGAATTGAAAAGATTGAATAAAGGAGAAAAATTTAGATCTAATTGACTATTAGGTAACCTACCTGAATTCTTTTCTTTGTTAATCTCTAAAATTTCCCATAGATTGAGTTTTTGTCTATTATTTTCATTGTGTAAAATTTTGAAATTATCATTAAAGTTATGGTTCTCTTCGAGTAAGTGATTAGAATAATGGGAATCTGATTTATGATAATTAAGACTACGTTTGTGTTCGGATAACATAACTTTGAAATTTCTGAAAGTTCTACCAATATAAATTTTATTACAATCCCCGCAAGACAGTTTATAAACACCGGATTTATTACCTTTATCAATTTTAGATTTGCAGTTTTTGATATGTCGGCCTAAAGAATTATCAGTTCGGAATGCTATATTGAAATTATAATGCGAGAGTTAAGCTGTTGTGTTTTGTGTTAGAACTTTTTATACTTAGAAATACTTCCTGGATTGATTTTTGAATTTTTTGCGTCAAATCATGTTCTCAATCATACTTGGACTGTAACTGTTATTGACTGCTATTTGTTAAATTATATTTAGCTCCTTTATAAAATTATTTTGTGACATTGGGATATTATTGAGCCTATGTACTATACCATTGTAAGCAGATAATTTATGTGGATAAGGATGTGTACATGAGCTGTGAATAGTAATATCTGTATGAGATGACTTATGAAAAATAGAAAAATCATGTTTGCCGTTAATTTTAGTAATAGTTAAATCCAGAAAGTTAATGGAGTTCTCTGTTTCTATCTCTAATGTGAATTTAATAATAATTTATTCAAGTAGGAAATAAGACTAATATACAAGAAATAACTTCATTAGTTTGTATCTATCTGATGAAGCCACAGTGTGGTGAAACCGGTCATAGTTTTGTTAATATAGTGAAAATCTAAATACTATAGTTTTATTTCATTGAAAATATGTATATCGATTTTCATCAAGTAACGACCTCCTCAATCAGATCAGATATAAGATTAAAGCTCGATCAAATGGCAGGATACAATGGACTGAGAACTGATTTGCTAATAATAGAATTAAAACAAAATTGTTCGATTTTCACGTTTTGCGAGATAGAGAATCGGACAGACAGCTTGTCATGTGAAATGTAAGATCTATGTTCGTACGAGAATTATAATCCTGGATAAGGATACATCTAGCAAGCTGAACTTTTGAATCATATTATAGAAATGATAAATAAAAGAAAATTTCTTATACACTCATTTACTTTATTAGTAATCCGTTCGGATGATACAGTGCCTTGATCAGACAGATACAAAATGAAAATCAAACAAGGGTAAAACAAATTATATATGATCTACATCATTGATATAAAAGTGAGTAAAACTTTTTAAGGCAGTTCACAGAACTATTATCTGAATGAATCAAGGAATAGTAGAGCAATTTCCTGTGTTCAATTGAAACAAATAGAGAAACTCTGCCCAAAACCCCAATGGCTGGGGCAATTTTCTTGCAGATATGCGAAATGTGTTCCTGCCAGGTAAGTTTATTGTCAATATGCAATACAAGATATTTACTGCAGTTTGTTTTTGTAGAGTAGTTGAGGAGTCTAGGGAAATATGAAATTCATCTGAATCATTGAACCTAACCATATAGTTGGATTTTTCAATATTTAGTGTTAATTTATGATGGTTTACCCAGTTCTTCATTTGCTACTTTGTCCTGATTAATTTTTTGTACAATTTGAGATTTGTCTTTGCCAAAATAAAGTAGACCAATATCATCTGCATTCAGTTGAATGTGACCATTGAGAGCCAAGTTTGAGATCGAGTTGATGTAGATCGAGAATAAGGTTGGCCCCAGAACTGACCCTTTTGGGACGCCGCATGTGACATCATTCATTCCGCTTGTAACTTCACCAAGACTTACATACTGGGTTCTTAATTTTAGATAATCTCTAAACCACTCCAAAGGGCATCCGCTCATACCTGTAGAATTCATTATGTGCAACAAAATTATATGACACACTGTGTCAGAAGCTTTTTTTTTCAAAGTTGAGTGACAAAAACACAGAAGAAACCCTTGTCTATGTGCCCTATTATCTGCCAAATAAGATCAGTTGTTGCTACTATGGTGTTGCTATCTGGCTTAAATCCATACTTCTGTGCCAAAAATGAGTTCTGTTTAAATAATCACACAACCTTTTATCTACACAGCATTCAAGGATTTTTGATATCACATATAGTAATTGTCTATAGTTATTTGCTGAGTGAACTTGAAACTGATATTGTGGTGAAAGAGATATTAACCATTAGGCACAGCAGCACTGATGATATCAACACCCATTCCATCGACACCCGTAGATTTGCACCTTTTCATATCTCCTATTATGGCAGATATTTCTTCAACAGTTGTAGGAGTTCAACAGAAAATCCTGCTAAACGAGTGAGATCTCGGGGGGATTTCGAGGAGGAAAAGAAGCTGCCGGTTGATCTGATTCAATTTTTCTGCTATCTCTTTTGGTTCAGTGTGTTTCATATTATCAACTAATAAACTGTTAATTTTTTAGAGTTTTTCTTGGGTTTTCCATGAACCAATTCATGAAGGACCTTCCACAATTGACGAGGATTACCTTCAGAATTTCCCAGTTGGTCTTGGCTTTTTCCTTTTTCGAAAAGTTCATAAATTCAATTCATGCAAACATAAAATTACTACTGATCTCGAACAAAACGATTAGATTTAACTATTACCGAATTGAATAATAGACATGAATTCTCCATTTTTTATCAACCGTCTCATAGGGACATCGTAATTCACAATACCTCGTTTCATCCGGTTCAACATAAAATGGCAGCTTTCCACAGTATGATTCACAGATTATCAAAGGTTGAAAGAATGTTGTGATATTAAACCGATAGCACTTAATAATGATTACAATCCAAATATTATAATTGAATTATTTCACAGAAATAGGAAACTTAGAGCAATAGAATTGGTGTACCCAAAATCTTAAGATAAACGCAGATAGTCTCATTTACGTTGGAAAACTATAATTGAAATTATTGGAAAGTTTGTGTTATACACCACATCTCGAGCTAATAAAAACTTATCCAAACACATCAAATATGGATGGATAAAAAAGGATATACAAACCTAGATGCAGTAGTTGAAATAAAATATACAGGGTGCTTCAACGAAAACTAAACAGAAGCTATATCTATCAAGATATTCATTTCTGATCAAAACGCAAAAATAGGTCAATTTTTGTTTCAAGGGGGACATCTTTTGGGGTACAATACCTTCCTGAAATATCAACCCCCTAAGCGGGCGTTGCAATCATTGAACATTTTGAATAAGGAAGATGGGTCGAGTGATGACTCAAAAGAAAGGTGGTATCTTTGTCTACATTGCCTTGAACGAATTTCCATTTTTAATTGAAAACTGTAAAAGATACAGGGTGAGCAACTGAAAGATAGGGAAGATTATTTCTCTGAGTCTATTCAAGTTTCAGTGAGGTAAAATGGAACAGATTCATGCCGATCAATGGCAGTCATCATCAAGTACCATCCTCATCTCGAATTTCAACCCCTGGAGCAGGGGTGACAACCCTTGAAAATTTGGAAGAGGGTAGATGGGTCGAGTGATAACTCGAAAGAAAAGTATCATCTTTGTCTGCATTCCCGTGAAAGAATTTTCATTTTGATTGAAAACTGTAGAAGATACAGAGTGAGCCACTGGAAAATAAAGAAGACTATCGCCTCAAGACTATTGGAGTATTAGTGCGAAAAACTGAAATAGATTCATTTAGATCAAAGATGACAGCCTTTGATCCGGAATGAATCTGTTTCATTTTTTTGCACTAATACCTTTCTTTGAATAGCTCAGGGCGATAGATAGTCTCCTCTATTTTTCAGTAGCTCACTCTGTATCTTCTTGAATACTGCCATTTATCAGCATGGATCTGTTCCATTTTACTTCACTGAAAATTGAATAGCTGAAGTCTCCTCTATGTTTCAGTTGCTCACCCTGTATCTTTTACAGTTTTCAATTAAAAATGGAAATTCGTTCAAGGCGATGTAGACAAAGATACCACCTTTCTTTTGAGTTATGACTCGACCCATCTTCCATATTCAAAATGTTCAAGGATTGCAACGCCCGCTTAGGGGTTGATATTTCAGGCAAGTTTTGTACCCCAAAAGACGTCCCCCTTGAAACAAAAATTGACCTGTTTTTGCATTTTGATCAGAAATGAATATCTTGGTAGATATAGCCTCTGTTTAGTTTTCGTTCAAGCACCATTTATATAGGTGGAACGTACGGAAATTTCAATATTATAGTCCAACTAAAACCTAAAACTTTAAAATCTACATTCCTTTAACGATTCATATTAATTTTTGAGAATCCTTGAAATCAGTAGATATAAACTTTCCAACATATTATTGAATGAACAGTTAGATTTTGACAATAATTCCCTCTACTTAATTTGTATCCAGCAGTCATTCTGTGAATTGTCTAGGATAGTTTTCTACTTCTATTCCAATATTGTTTATCATATATAATTTGTTTAGTTTACATTTTGTATATCGTGTCTTCGAAACGCGTTACAAATAAAATAAATGAGAGTAACTCAAATTTCTTTCTATTTATCATTTGAAATGGATTTGCATGAAGTAACTTCCACTAGTATTCAATTATATTAGAGAACTCATAATAACTTTAAGTTCTGTCTGGGAATGTCGTCAATCCTTGAAGCAACTTGCTGAGGGGAACAAACTTTTCCTGTTGTGGGTGCCTGGCCACGAAGGCATACAAGGAAATGAAGCTGCTGACGAACTGGCCAAATCAGCTGCTGGAATCCCACCCATCGGACCTGAACCGTTCTGCGGTCTAAGTAAGCCGCACAGACGACAGGAACTGGAACGATGGGAAGAATCTAGCAAAAAAGTATACTGGAGGAAAACTCCAGGCCAAAGGCAAGCGAAAAAGTTCATTGACTATTCGCCAAAGAAGACAAAACAGCTTCTCGATTTCTCTAGGGACGTGCTGAGGATCATAACTGCCGAACATATTCTTTGCAGTTGCATCGCAACTACCCGTCAAAGACATATACATTTCGGTAGCGACAAGCTAGATCCACACGAAGTTAAAGCGAAAGCTCCCAGGGAGATTCTTAAATTTGGGAACTAGATCTACAGGGAAATTAATAAGAAGGGTTACGAACAAAAGACCAATTTGGTCGCAGTTCGGAAAGGCTTGCAAAGCCAATTGACCCCCACGAATGTAATGTCGTGTCTTCGAAGCGCGTTACAAATAAAGTAAATGAGGGTAAATCAAATTTTTTTTCTATTCATCATTTGAAATGGATTTGCATGAAGTAACTTCTGAAAAGAAGGTTCAGACGAGAATTCACAATTATGATGGGTCCAGACGTACCAACCATATTGAATGATCATAAATATTACCAATTATTTCGGTTATCTGAAAACAAAATTAGACCCCCATCAAATCGGCTGAATAACCCCTTCTACAAGGCATTGCTCAATAACCTGATACGATTTTTGGGCTAAGACAGCTCAAAATTTTAGGAGAAAATAGTCCACCATAAAATACTTGATGATACACAATGAAGCTATTAATACTTTCTGAAAATTACACTTACTATGTGATCGTCACGGCTTAAATGTCGATAGTTTTATCGCAATAGCGGAAATTGTTTTATCTAAAAATCTTGAGAGGTAGAAGTGTACTTCATCCGACTTAATGATTAATTCAGTCAAAATAGACTAAATTATGATTCCAGTTTCTATCAATTCCCAACAAGCCGGATTTTTGTGCACATGTCAAAAGTCCCCATCGATCCGCTTGTGCGTTGTTTTTTATTTGAGGTCAAAGGTCATAAATTTGCGTTTTTCGCGTATATCTCTGAAACAACGAAAGCAATCGAAAAATGGTTCAGCCAAAGTTTGTAGATCGTAAAATTGTCTACAAAAAAGATCTCAACACTTTTTCTTCTACGTTGCACTGTTCCCGAATTATGGCTATTTTAAACGTAGAAATACAAATATGCACTCATAAGTAGCCAGTATGCATCATCGGGTTAACCATTTGAACAAAAAATATTAGAAAATAGTTTTATTTGCCCCAGGCACACAAGTACAGTTTTTCGTAGTGAATAGAAGTGTTTGTGAATTATATTCTCTTTTGAAAGAGTGCCGTTACAAAATTTTGTAAAAATGTCAGAAGTTTGCTTTATTTGCAATGAATCTTTGATTGAAAGTGAAATTGTGATTGTTTATCGTGGGCTAAAGACTTTAATGGATTCAAGTACTGTAAGGGGTGATGGGTTCGATGAATATTTGAAGGACAAAACATCTGTAACGATACATAAGCAGTGTCGTAAAGCATACACCTGGAAGAGCAGCATTGCTGCAGCTAAAAGACAGCGTGAGGTAGAGATAGCTACCACATCTGGGATTTGTCCTCCTCGTACTAGAGCACGAGGCAGTGAATCGTCTTTTTGTTTCAAGAAATACTGTTTGTTCTATGGCAATGAAGCAGATAAAACGGCTAAAATGAAAAAAGTGCAGCATCTTCGACGAAGAGTGTCTCAAGTTTCAACCCTTGACTTCAAAAAACCATCTTGAAGGAAGCTCAAAATCGTTCTGAAGTGTCATTGCTCGCATTCAGTATGAATATGACTTAGTTGCTGCTGTGGCTAAGTACCACAGTGATTGTTACACTTCGTTTCTGGAACCCATTAGTGGAGGTAAAATCGGTCGCCCTGATAGTGATTCTATTACTTCAGCGATGAGAGAAATATTTTATTTCTTGAAAATCATGATGATTTTCAATTTTCAATACAAGAATTGAAAGATAGTTGCAAAGAACCATCCATCGTTAATAGAACAATTAAGTCAAAACTCAAGTTAAAGTATGGTAATAGAATCATAACTGAGAAATTGGAAAGTTCAACATTCATTTGCTTCATCGACAATCAACATGACGTCCTCAGCAAAGCTTGATATGAGAATAAAAAGCAAAATGAGGAAGAAGACAGTGAAGAGGAAGAAACGAGCGACTATGAAGAATTTTGATGATTTATGATGATGTAATTTTCTTGCTGTTAAAATTTTCATTGAATTCAAATAAAAAAAAATTTATCGATAAAATAGTGTCCCATTACATTATCTCGATCAAAATATATTGTAGAGTATTCCTACATTAAAAAAAAGCGCTGTGTACACACCTCAGAGGTGGTGCGGAAATGTGTGCATATAGTTGAAAATACGACTTTCCTGCGGTCTAAAGTCACGATATCTCGAAAGCGATGCTTTGTAGAAGAAAAGTGTTAAGAATTTTTTTGTATACAATTTTACCATCTACAAACTTTGTCTGAACTATTTTTCGATAGCTCTCGTTGTTTCAGAGATATACGCAAAAAACGCAAATTTGTGACCTTTGACCTCGAATAAAAAACAACGCACAAGCGGTATCGATGGGGACTTTTGACATGTCGTTTGTAATGACGTATTCAAGGCCTGCACAAAAGTCCAGCTTCTTGGGAATTAATGCAAACTGGAATGTCTATTTTGACTGTCACTGATAGCTTCAACACTAGAAGACTGGCCAGTATTGCTTTCGCATTATATTCTTGTTTTCAGGCGTAAGAAGTTAGCTTCTTACTCGTCTGGCAATTAACTGTTAGCACAAAATTGCATTACGCTTGATTTGTGACGTTCCACCTCTTCGTAGCTGCTAAACTAATTATATCATTTTCGAATGGATGACCATCTTATCTTAAGCCTTAACAAAAACCATTGTTCCGGACCTTAACTTCCAGGTTCAATGAATTGTACCTAATATTCCCGACATTTCCAGGTTATTTATTTTCAGTTCACCAACCTTAACAAAAGAATTGAAGAATGGTTTTTAAAATACAATAGATAATATGATTTTTAGGAATTTGATTCCTAGAGCGTATATTAAGGGGTCAGTCGGTCAGCATATAAAATTAAGTTTACGGGACCTACTTCAGAATATCAAATACAAAAACATAAGAAGTGTAAACAAATCTTAGAAGACGACCATAAAATAGTCTATTATTTCCATATACACTTTCTAGTGTTTTGTTGAACAAAAAGAATAGACTTTCAAACTTCAAAAACTTGAAGAATGAAAGGAATGAGATTTAACTTAAGTGAAAACCTTGTGAATACCAAAGATATAGTCGATATGGTAAAACCGTAAAGCAATAAATCTTTAGGTGACAGGATGGTTATAGGCGTGCAATAATTATATTCTCCTTATATATTATAATCTCTATTTTTCTCAAAAACTTATAAGCACTTAGTTGAATAGCCATCAACTTATATGGAAACCGTTTTCATCGTACATGATGAGTAATTCCTATCATGAATGATTTACAATGAACATGAATTTTGATTACTCAGTGGTACACAAGTACCTCCGCCCGCCAGATATGTTGAGACATATGTCCTCTCGGATAAGGGTTCAAGCGCATTATTAGGTATATTCTCCGAATTCAACCCAAAGAAAAGTAATTTTTACTTAGATATATATTAAGAATAGTTCTTGAAGTAGTTTTATCATTTGCATGGATCAGTTATAAGTTGGTGAAAGTGTTTTTTGTTCAGCTCATAAACTAATTTTACCCCTGTTAAATGTGCTAAAAATATACCACTTTCCCAAAGTGAAAAATTAATTATATTGAATGTAAACGATGCTTTAGAGCTTCGAGGCCATTTACCTTCAATCGATAAAAATGTTAAAATGTGATCTGAGATTACGGAAATTGGACAGTCCACAATATACAAGTTTCTCAAGAAAAGAAAATCTGAAAATGGATTTATACCTCTAAAACTTTACAGGAAGACACGAATGGTTATTGATGAAGACTTCAGGAATACTGTTCGAAAAACTGTGCATTCTTTTTATTTTTGGAAAGAAATTCCCACTGTGAAAAATATCAAAGACAAACTGTTGCAAGCTTTGCATGAATTGAATTTTTCATGGGAAATGTACAACCGGAAGTCAGCTCTCATAGATAAAGAAGAAATCGTTTTTCTGAAATTATTTAAGAGGAATTAAAAAATACTCAAAGTAATAAAATTTTCTAAGATGAAGTGTAAATTGTTATGAAAATATTGCAGATTAAAATATATATGAGCATTTTCTTTAAAATTCCTAGCGATAATTGCAGCAAAAGATTGGTCGTGGAGATTTCTGGAAGTTGTTTTACCGATATCATGGAATTTTCTAAAACATGCTCGAACGAATACGGTAGAATATACCACATTCAAACGGGATCAGAACAAAAACTGACATTCTGCTCTTAATTGTCAAATACGAATGAAAAGTATATAGCAAGTGATGCAGTTTTATATTTTGAGAAATGGAGGAGTACTTTGAGGTCAAGTAACTTTGAATTTTCACAGCCTTGATCAGGTGATAACTAATGCTTCAAAAATATATTATCTGATATGTCGCCATTTCTTTAAGGCTTTTTGAGCGATTTGCTCAATTTATATCCATATGAAAAGTTTAAATAATGCTTTACCATACCTAAAAGAACTATACATACTACGGAATAGTTTTTTTCGTGGTGGAAAGCACGTACGAATCAACAAAAATTGAATTATCATTTCACGTGACGTAAATGAGCATCATTTGAGTAATTCAATAATTGTTTTTACCTAAAGCATTATGACAGAGTCTCGAATTTCGGCGAATTTATCCATACAAAGCTCGTTCTACCGCACAGTGGTCACATCTACATTTTAATCATCAGTAAAAGGTGGAATGCAATTTCCATGAATTGAAAGTAAATATTTCCAATATACAACGTATCCGTCAGTTTCGAGGAATTGCGTATTTTACGTTTATGCGAATGAATGAGTAGTCGATTCAGTTTTAGCTTATGTTTCCCTTTTTGCCATTTGAAACGATAATCTTCGAGAATATTCAGAAAGTTCCATTTTCCCAACAAATTACTTTCTTCACACTCAGACACGGTGTCAGATATTTTGATATCATTTACAACAAGGGATAGTTCAGGAATGTTGGTAAATTGTAAATCATTTGAGCCTACGGTATTTGGGCCATGAAAAATCAAGTTTTTGAGTAAGTCCGATCAGAAAGTCATTTACGTCGCTACGTAATCACAATCTATGGTTTCCGTTATCTTATAATTATGAATTTTGATTTGAATCAAAGTTCCACAAGTGAAAAAGATGTAAAATGTTATTTTCTATTATTTTACTCAAATATTTAATGATAATGATGTCGCGGATTTAGACAGCAATTCTATAAATGTTTACCCATTGTGGCACTAAGAATATCAATCTTGTTCATTATTCATTTCTTTTATTTTCTTGGATATATTCAATGGCAATTTGATAATTACGTTTAATAAAAACTAATTTAATATCTTAGGTGTAGGACTGATATCGTATTCAATGGCTATAGTCTATTTGGTAAAGACTTGGAATAATACAAACTCATTAAATCTTTGTAGAAATGTAGGACAAATCTGGGAAAATTAAAACATATATGACTATGATTTTCTCCTTGGAACAGGCACCAATTTATTGCCGGATCGTTTTGATAAAACCCCCAAACAGATCGTATAAACAAAATCCTTCTGGACCTGACTAATGACAGTCAAACCCTGAGGATCGGGATGGATATGCGAGATATTGCTGTCCTTCTTTTTGAATAAAATATTTACTTTATGCGTCTAAAATTTGTAGTCAGTAACGTAGACGAATATGTGTTTTAGGGTTCCGTTCGAACATAAAATTGAATCAATTTAACACTAATGTATTTGAAAGCGATAATAATTTAATGTGTATATCTAGATAGTTACATTTACCAAAAATAATTATTTCATGAATATGCATACACAACTTGATTCTATACGTTAAGATACACAAAATGTTACATAAATTTACGTGAAATTTTGCCATTTTAAGAATAAAGTTCATATAAACATAGTTCCGCAAAAGCTTCGTTATGGAGCTACAGGGTGTTGAACTTTCCGGAAAAAATTGGTTTTTTCTTCAAAACTCCTGCAGTTTTTGAGTTATTCAGCCCAAATTTGGAATGCGAGCTATTTTTTACAGCCTCCATCATTACACGTCCTAAATTTCAACTAGAATGTACAAGGTGTTTTTTTTTCCGGAGCCATGTCTTCTTTTACTGTTTCAAACTTTCTTGCAGTACGACGCTGATCAGCGTACAATCAATTTTCGCCATCTTCGTTCAATTTAGAAACTTTTTTGACACTTGTAATTTTTTCGTATCTCCAACCGTTCTCAATCAAAAAATTATTGAACGATTGTATGCATTCGCTGAATAGAAAACGCTTCTGATCAAAAAATGATTTTTTTCATTTATTTATTTATTTTGACAGTTGATACAGTTAAACCAGTGTCTGCTCGAATTGTTTATTAAATTAACGATTAGTTTTAAGACTTTTGAAGTTATTGCTGTAAGAAGTTATGGCTGATTTTACTAACACCGAATTGGCTGATATCTATTACATGTACGCTTCGGCAGACGGAAACACAACAGAAGCTAGGCGATTATATCAAGTGCATTCTCCAAATCGAGTAACACCAGACAGACGAACATTTTCAAATATCCACAGAAGGTTGAGAGAAACTGGTACTTTTACTGCAAATAATCATTTAAAAGGTGCAACTCAAACTATGAGAACTCCAGTTATTCAGGAAGCAGTTTTGAATTGTATTGATTTGAATCCTCATGTGATTACAAGAATTACAGTTGAATATTCGCATGTTTTAGTTTGGAGGATTCTCCACGACTTTTTTGTACCCGTTTCATATTCAACGCGTCCAAACTCTACTTCTTTATTATTTTCCTTCAAGACTGAATTTCTGCCGATGGTTCTTAGATAAAATTAGAGAAAATGCTCATTTTGATAGTGAAATAATGTTCATAGACGAAGCTAACTTTTCGAGAACTGCTATCACAAATTTTAACAATAATCATAATTAGACTGAGGAAAACCCTCATTTGATTGAAGAATCTCATCATCAAGAACAATTCTCACTAAATGTCTGGGATGGAAGAATTGGAAATTATTTGATTGTTTGTTTATCGGCAATTTCTTGAGGAGGAGTTACTTTTATTGCTCGAGGATGTGCCACTTTTAGTGAGAAACATAATGTGGTTCATGCATGACGGGATACCAGCACATTTTAGTGGAGGAGCTAGGGAATTCTTGAATAATTCATTCAACAACTGATGGTCGGGTGAGCCAGAACCATGGCCTCCTAGGTCCCCAGACTTGAATAGTTTAGACTTTTTCTTATGGGGATATCTTAAAAGTTCTGTTTACACCACTCGAGTGAACACTGTAGAAGAATTGAGAAATCGAATGATAACCTCTTGTGACACGATAAGAAATACCCCAGAAATATTTCAAAGAGTGCGTGATAATATGCGAAGGAAGACAGAGGCTTGTATTCTTGTAGGTGGAAGACACTTCCAGCAAATTATTTAGTTTTAATTGTCCTTTTTTTCAGTTTGATATTGAATAAGTATAAGTTGAGACGAGCTATCAAAATAAAAGCAAATTTTGGGCATACCTATCGAGTATTTCTATTATTTTTTTCTTTATTTAGCGAGTAACATACAATACAAATAATTCAAATTCAATAATTTCTCACTCGAAAACGGTTGGAGATACGAAAAAATTAAAAGTGTCAAAAAAGTTTCTAAACTGAACGAAGATGACGAAATTTGATTGTAAGCTGATCAGTGGCCTACTGCAAAAAATTTTGAAAATGAGAAGAAAACACCTTGTGAATTTCAGTTAAAATCTATGGCGTGTAATGATGGAGGCTGTAAAAATAGCTTGCATTCCAAATTTGGGCTGAATATCTTAACAACTGAAGGAGTTTTGAAGAGAAAAATAATTTTTTTCCCGAAATTTCAACACCCTGTAGCTTAGTAACGAAGCTTTTGAGGATCTATGTTTATATAGACTGTTTTTCTTAAAATTGCACGTGTGACATACTATTATGTTACACCCTGTATTGATATCATTTATTGATAATCTCATAGTTTCCTCATAGATTGGTATATTTCTTTTAAAATTTATCTTATCCTAATGTATGATAATTACAAGATATATTGTGACTGTTTTTCATTGACAATGGTATTAGTTACCTGGTGATGGATGTATATTTTTCTTGAAATTGCTTTGATAGTGTGCGTGCATATACTTCAAATGTACAGGGTATTTTTTGATATTGACAAAAAGTTACAGAGATACTGGATGTTAAGGTTTTTTTAGTTTTTCCACTTAAAATATAACTTCAATAGAAATTTTAGCTCACGAAATTCTTCACCCAAATTTGATATTAGTATCCTTCCAAAATCTACATCCCTGAAGAAACCGAATGTTTGTAGGAGTCAACAAGTTAATTTTTCCACGGTTATGCTTTTTTGCCTATCACTATTTTTTGGCACGCCACTTAGTCTGTAAATGGAATCAAATTGGCAGTTCAATTTGAGAACTTTAGAAATGATTGAACTGTATTTCCTAAACTAAATGCTTATTTTTCTCATTTATTACAGCAATTGGTGGGATTGCAGAATCAGCTACTACATTTCACTTCACTAAAGAAACCAAAGATATGCGAAAATGTACATAGAGGATCATATTATTTTCCGTGCTCTTTTCTCCTGCTGGACCCTTCAATTTGCGCGTGTGAAGATGAAATGGAAATAACAAATAGATAATTAATCATTTTATTATTTTATATGAATTATGCTATCAAATACAGGCGCATTCTAAATTGGGGAAGATATTTTTGATACCTTAGATACCTAAGAATGGGGCATCAAAAATAGCCAATCCCATTTGATCTTAAAAAAAAACTGTGGTGTACTCTATCAAAGGTAAGAAGGCAACAAAGGGAAGAAGTCAGGGAAAAATATCACCCCCGTTGAATACTTCATATATTTGTGGCTTATCAAGTGATGTGGGTTTTAGGTGACTCCTGTATGAAATATGAGCCGAACATCACAATAATTGCAGGAATGATTGAAAAAATACTTCCATGCTTTCAGCGAGGCGTTCTATTCGGGGAATAACATCCAACTGTTTTTAAAGCTTATCACTCCGAAAAGTGAGCACCCTGTATATTCTTGGAAATATTTAGTTAATTTAGTGGTGAATATTGAATCTAAATGGATATTCTTGCATCAATTTGGGTAGAAAACTTTGAAATCAACACTTACTATTAAAGTTAAATCCCAAAAAGTTTCTGAACAACACCTTTAGCCCAGAAACGAAGTATTTGTTGACATATATTTATAAGAACTTTTTCTCCTGAAACAATGCAAGGATTAACCTCTCTTAATAATGACATATTATAATAAAACACCCTTTAAATGGAAAAACTGATTATATATGCGTACTGAATATTCTGGTTGAAGTTGTTGAAGTAATTTTCGTATCTTTCCACAAGATATAAAGAGACTTAATGGAAATCAGAAAGAAATAATCAAATATCAGAAAACATCATAGAAATATTCTTGCAAAAACAATCCAACGGCACGCATTTTTGAACCAACAACATGATAATTTAATTCTTCTCAATTAATTACATTCAGCTGTCTACGAAGCTCGACTCATCATCGACCTAATGGCCTGATTGAATTAAAGATATGCATCGCGTACCACGCACTCACTCAACCGTAACCACTGCAATATACGTATTGACTTCAACATAAACATCACCAAAAACTGTCTCATTCACCCTTAAAAATCGTAGTAGGCAATTATTCGAACTGACACAGAAGCGCCGAACTGTCCGCGCAAAGTTGACTTAGCCTATAATCGGGCACCAAGTTCAAATTTGTGACGTCAGAATGCCGAAACTTTGAGCATGCGCTACGAACGGAGAAATGAATTCTTGGTCTGTGAATGGAAGTATACTTAAGTCGATTCAAGTTACAAAGTTTATGAATGAACCACTAAGATTATTGAGGATTATTACGAGCGAATCCTTATGAATAGGAAAAAGAGTTTGTGTTCTTTCATGAACGTAAACTTATTTCAACCGGCGGCAGCGCACCGATTCTGGGTCGATATCTCATGAAAAGTAAGTCAACTGCAGATTTTGTGAAGATAAATCTGTATCATACATCATAGAAAAATCAACATTGTGTTTTTGCCTATCA
Source organism: Cryptolaemus montrouzieri (assembly GCA_013387265.2). Lineage (NCBI taxonomy): Eukaryota > Metazoa > Arthropoda > Insecta > Coleoptera > Coccinellidae > Cryptolaemus > Cryptolaemus montrouzieri. The sequence continues at coordinate 94,390,481 of JABFTP020000001.1, read as the reverse complement.
GAAGTGTTCTCATTATTCAAATGGAATGTAATCTTTAACAGGTTTACTCAAACAACAAAAATAGATTCAATAAAACAATGATGAAATATTTTACAGTGTAAATGTCTAATGTTTTCACAAAACAAGTAATAGCCAATCAGTTTCGGTTCGAAACTCACACTTTAATTGCCACGTAACAGACGTGTAAATATAATTCACTCAATAGGTGTAAGAGCTACTTACAATTCTCAACAGAGAACTGTTGAGAATTAGAAATTAAAAAATATCTATAGAAGAAAAACATTTTGTCTAATAGAAAGAAAAAATTTAAGAAAAATAGCGTTTTCCTCCAGTGGATCTTTAATGCATTAAAACCTACAAGATTCGCATTTAAATAATGTGAATATTCATTGAATCTCTTTCAAAATATGCTCCATTTGAAGCGATACACATGTGCCAACGTTTTTCCAATCATCGAAACATTTTTAATAGACGCTTTCAGGAATGGCCTTCAGCTCCTTCTGCGAATTGTCTTTCATGACGTCTATGGAATCAACTGGTTCCCCGGAGCGGCCATTTCAGTCCGGAGAAAATAAAAAAGTCACACGGAGCTAGATCTGACGAATAAGGCGGTTGCTCGATGATATTTATCGAGTGTTTGGTTTTAAAGTCCTCGATAACCGTGGCTTTATGAGATAGTGCGATATCGTCATGCAAAATCCACGAATTGTTTTGCCACAAATCTGGCCGTTTACGGCAAATATTTTCACGCAAACGTCTCAAAAAGGTTAAATAGAAGTCCATTGTCCTTGCAGAACAAATTCATGATGAACCACACCACGAATATCGAAGAAAACAATCAGCATCATCTTGATTTTCGAACGACTTTGGCTCATTTTTTCCACTCATTCCGATGATTGTTGGCTCGTTAGTGTGTCGTATTTATAGACCCAGTTATGATCCGTCCCATGAACTTAGGATCAGAATTTGCACTATCCAGCATGTCTGCAGCTACCTGAATCCGGTACTGAAGAACATTCAGCTCTATCTGAAGGAGCCGAACGGAGAAGTGCCGCATGCCCAATTGGTCAACCAAAATCAAACGAGCGGTTTCACTAGAGATGTTGAGATGGCGAGCTATCTCTCTAATACTGGCATGACGATTTTCGAGTACCATTTCCTTGATTTTTTGAACGTTATCGTCAGTTGAAGAGCATTCACAACGATTCAGCACACGTAATTTTGTTCAAAACACAAAATTTGAGACAAGATCTTCATTCAATATTCGTTTCCATTGTAAAATTCGCAGAGTGCTACTGAGGTCGACTGGTTTCAACAGCTGTCGTAAACAAACTAGTTGACACATCGCGCTCATGTTGGGCATAGTAATTGAGGACAGTCCTACCAACATATAGAAACTTAAAGTATTTCAAAATACTCAACACGGGCATTTCAAATGAGAATTTCCGGATACTTTTTTCTTTTTTCACTGTTGATCAATTACAATCACTATTTGATTGGTTCTTCTACAACTACGTTCAACAAAATGAGGTAATAGCATTCAGTGTTACTTGACTAAGGTCTAAGGATATTGAGTTTCGGATTTTTTTCTTCCTTCTTCAGTATTTAATCCACTAATCTTTAGATGATTGTTTTATTCTTATTTGTAAGAATTGTGGAAACTTTGTGTTTTTTTTCGGAAAATATATATATATATATATATATATATATATATATATATATATATATATATATATATATATATATATATATGATGAGACAAATAGGGTTTCACCTCGACGAGTTGCCCATATAGCTGTTCATACAATCAAACTGATTTCATGAAAAATATAAATCCAGCACCCGGTAATTAATACCATTGCCAGGCAATGTTCATAATCAAAATATATCCTGAAATCATTACATTAGTATAACGTTAAATGTTATGAGAATATATCAATCTACCAGAATATATACAAACTATAGCATCATCCCCGGAAGAATCAGTGTACGGACCTTAGTCAAATAATACTGAATGTTATTCATTTATAGTTTTCTTTGTGTGAAGTGATGAACGATCGAATAGAATACTGCTTTCAATATAAGTATGATAAAATTGTCAGCTAATTATATTACATTTATATATACAAATAAATAAAATATGAAATGAGATTCTGAGCAGTATAAACTGAAGAGAAAACCTATGACTCTACCTCATTATTTTTTCGGAAAGAAACCTACGAAGAATATTAAAAGATTTGACTGTTATCTTATGTAACTGTTCAAATGAATCTTTCTTCAGACGCGAAATCTCAATATTTTTCTGAAGATTCCTAGGAATAACACCTGTTGTAAGAAATAATAATCGGTAGAATAAATATTTTTTCATTTTCCACATCTTTTTAATCTCGTCGGCAAGCATCATATATTTAGAAAATTATATTTATTTTGTTTGTTGTGTGTCAGGTATAGTAATATCAATTATATATGTTATTCGATTCGGTTTATCAGCAAGAATGATATCTGGGTGTTTTACAGCTCTGTTGCATAGAATTGTTTTATCAAAATAAAGTTTATATTTCTCGTTTTCACAAATAATCTCAGGTTCATATTTGTAACATTTTTTTTGGGAATGAGGTGCTTAATTCCTAGATTAAAATGAATAATATTAGCGACGGCATTATGTCTTTCTGAATAATCTGTTGAAGCAAGGACTGAGCAAGATGATATGAAAAACTGTTTCTATAGAAAGAATCATCTATATTTTGCTTGATGATGTGTTTTCTATAATTCCTCGTGAAAACAACCTGATCCTGGATCGCAATTGCCAAGCCTTGTTTCAGCGAACAATTCTCCAGATACAAACCATCAATATAATCATTCTTCAATTCTTTAAGGTGCTTTCCGTGAAATTCCTTCTGCATCCAACTTTCTATTCTAGAATTATTATCAAATATATCAAAATCTACCTTTTGCATTGTCAAGTTCAGAGGTGTAAGATTATAATCTGAAGCAATGTCAATAATATCATGTAATTTAGACGTTCTCTGTTCAGGAAAATAGGAACGTAGATGAAAAATTTGTTTACTACGAAGATTATTCAAATCAGTTAATCCACGACCTCCAAGATGTCTAGGTAGTGTAACTCTTTGAATAGCTGACTTTGGGTGGTGCTTATGATATTTACAAAGCATTTTCCTCGTTTGACATTGTAATTCATTTAGATCAGTTTTAGACCATTTAATAATTCCAAAAGAAGATGTAAGATTAGGAACTGCTTAGGAGTTGTTAGCTCTGAAAAGATTTTTAGTAGTTGAATGACTCTTGATGATAATTCTAAGTCTGTTGTAATATTAACTTCTAATACTTTCTTTAGTGCTGTTATGGTTAATTGTCTTCTCTTGAATAAATCCAAGATATTTATATGTATCTCCTTGATGCATTGGTTCGATTTCGATATTGGAAATCTTTATATAATCAGAGGTGATCTTTACCTTTTCAATAGAAAGATTTTAACATTTTGGAAGCCCAAATTTCATATGAATATCATTGGAATAGTTGAAAGTAATCTCAAGTAGACTTTTCAATTGAGATCTAGTTCCGGCATATAATTTAATCTCATCTAAATAAATTAAGTGACTCAATGTGAATTCAGTTGATAGACTCTTTATTTTGAAGCCGGAACTAGTAGCATTTAATTCATATGATAATGGATTCAGGCAAAGAGAAAACCAAAGAACACTCAAGGAATCTCTTTGAAAGAGGCCTCTTCTAATAGGACTTCACGTGTTAATGTTTGATTAAGGATATTTAAATGAAGATTGGTCTTATCAATATAATAAATTTACGAAATTTCTTGAATGAGTAGAACACCAGAAAGCCTTTTGGTAATCAATAAAAGCTGTATCAATATTTCTCTTCTTTTCATGAGCTTGATTCAAAGCAATAGAATCAATTGAAAGTTGCTTTTTCTAAATCCTTTTTGTTGTTCGAAAAATACTATAATTCTCTAAATGGGTATAGATTTTAGGGTGATACATTAAGTTGATATCTTATATATTGTTGGAAGGCAAGTAATTTTCGTCTATATTGAGATGGATCTATGCAATTGATCCTTTTTGGTTTTAAATAAGTAATTCCTTGTGTGAAAAATACTTCAATCCTTTCCGTTACAGTTGTTTAAGAATTCGACGGAAATTTTCTAAACTGGATTTACCTCTAGAATATGCAACATTCGTACATAAATTGAATTTCATCAGAATCATCAAAATTGTTCGATTTCCGTTTTTTCGAAAAAATCTACACATATTCAGAGACGAAGAGAAGGGATGGCCCAAAAGCAATTGTATAGATCTGTTGGAACCAGACCATAACATGATCCAAATTTCGGCATAAAGCCTCAAAAAATAATGAAAAAACTTCAGAGGACAGAAAAACTAATTTTTTGATGTTTTGAGGGATTGTACCGCTTCTGGAGGGAGACATTTTCGTATACGTCAAACATTTCTCAATTAATCTCGATATCCACAATGACTGCTATTTGCTTTCAAATCTTTGTCAAGAAAGTTTTTTGATATATACTTTTTTCAGTCAGTATATTATACAGGGTGTTTCCGAATAAGATGTCATAAATGAAGGATGCGAATCCCTGAATGATTTGAGCAAGAAAGTTCGAAGAACCAATGGTCAAAAAATGCTTCGTTGCCGAGATACAGGGTGTTAAAGTTGAGAAAATTTTTCGATTTTCTCTCGATAAAACCTAGACTTCTCAAGATTTCGGGCTCAAATTTTCCACATGAGCTATTAAACACAATCTGAATCACCAGGTGAGGCCAAATTTTGAAACAGTATACAGGGTGATACTTTTTCATGGGCCATGTTCCATTTTTACCCTCGGAACTTTTTTTTGGTACGCCACTGGCACTAACAAAAAATAAAATCGAATAGATCATTCAATTTGAAATTTTTTTTGACTCTTGCATTTTGATCGTAACTATCACCGTTTCTGAGATATTAATTATTGAAAATAATCCAATAGTTTTCCCATATCGAAGCCATGGAGATATTATCTTAATAACTGATGCAATTTTTCAGGAATTGAGCTAAAATTTACATCAGATATCTCCTTATTGTATGTTTATAACAAAATGAGGCAGAAATTCCTGACAGTATACAGGGTGTTATTTTTCACGTGCATTTTCCTCTTTTGCCCCTGAACTTTTTGTGGTGCGCTACTGGTATATTCTGAAAACAGAATCAAACAGATTATTCAAAGTGAAAACTTTTCTGTTCCTTGTATTTTCCGTATCTGCCACCATTTTCGAGATATTAATCAAGAAAAGTAATCGTATAGTCCCTTCCGTATTGAAAGCTTGAAGATATTTTTCATGTTATTTCGGCAATTTGTGAAGACCTTGAGCTCGAATTTCAAACGAAGTTCACATTTTAAGATCTGCACCACTAGATTGGTAGGATTTATGAGAAAGTATAAAGGGTGATATCATTTCCCTGATCATTGAATTCGACTTCAAAAATGTGTTTTATTGAGTGTATAAATCGGAAGTAAATGAATAAACAACATAAATAATCGCGAATGATTTCAATAACAAAAGCTCATAATGATGAAAACAAAAATTGAACAAACAGAACAAATCAAAGAAGATGTTGAAAATGTCCTCCACCTGAAAGAATACATGCTTCTGCTCGTCTCCGCATATTAGTGCGCACCCTCTGAAATATTCCTGGGGTATTTCTGATGACGTCACATGATGCTGTAATTCTATTCCTCAATTCTTCAAGTGTATTCACGGGAGAGCTATAAACCAAAGTTTTCAGATGTCCCCAAAGAAAAAAATCCAATCTGTTTAAATCTGGCGACCTTGGAGGCCAAGCTTCTGGTCCACCACGCCCTATCCAGCGGTTATTGAATGTCATATTCAGATATTCTCTAGCTTCCATGCTGAAGTGCGGTGGTGCTCCGTCATGCATAAACCACATTCTATTTCTAGTTTGCAGCGGCACATCTTCTAGCAACACAGGTAAAATCTCTTCTAGAAAGTGGCGATATAAGGCTCCATTCAGCCTGTCTGGCAACAAAAATGGCCCGATCAGGAAATCCCCAATTATTCCAACCCAGACATTAACCGAAAATTGTTCTTGATGGTGACATTCCTCAGTCATATGGGGATTTTCTTCAGTCCATTAGTGATTGTTATGAAAGTTCCTGATTGCATTTCTCGAGAAGGACGCCTCATCTGTGAAGATGATTTCGCTATCGAAAAGGGGATTATGAGCAATGTTATGAAGGAACCATCGGCAGAAATTGAGTCGCAGAGGAAAATCGCGGGGTAGTAGAGCTTGGACGCGTTGAATATGGTATGGGTAAAGCAAGAAATCATGGAGAATTTTCCAGACCAATACAAATGAGATATTCAACTCTCTTCCAATTTTTCTTGTACTCAGCTGAGGATCCTCATCTATACAATTTAGGACTGCCTCTTCGATTTCCGGGGTCCTTATTGTCCGATTTGCCCCTTTCAAGTCATGATTCGGTTTGAATGTACCCCGTTCTCTCAATCTTCTGTGGATGTCAGAAAACGTACGCCTATCAGGAATGATTCGATTAGGGAAGCGTTCTTGATACAAACGCCTTGCGTGCACTGCGTTTCCTTCAGCCACACCGTACATGAAATGTATATCGGCCATTTCTGCATTAGTGAAAACCATTTCAAAGATTATTGGTTACTACTTACAGCTGTTTCAAATGTAGGCACAACAAACTGAATGACAAAACTTACAATCATTGAAGTGTCAAGTTTTTTTTCTATGATTTCATTTGCAAAATTGTATCAGAGCCTACTAAGCCTTTTGAAATCACCAACGTGTTCTGATATGAGGAAGACACGATAAATTCTGATGATTTTCAATTCAAAACGGTGAAAGACATGAGGATCAAGATGAGCACAAAATTATCCGAATTGAATGAAAAATCCGTTTCTGATTACGAAAAATCAGTTTATGATATACGGAGGCAAAGGGTAGCCTGTTCGGGCGTTGTTGATTAATTTTTCGAAAATGGTGGCAGATACGGAAAAATACAAGGAACAGAAAAGTTTTCACTTTGAATAATCTGTTTGATTCTGTTTTCAGAATATACCAGTAGCGCACCACAAAAAAGTTCAGGGGGCAAAAAGAGGAAAATGCACGTGAAAAAATAACACCCTGTATACTGTCAGGAATTTCTGCCTCATTTTGTTATAAACATACAATAAGGAGATATCTGATGTAAATTTTAGCTCAATTCCTGAAAAATTGCATCAGTTATTAAGATAATATCTCCATGGCTTCGATATGGGAAAACTATTGGATTATTTTCAATAATTAATATCTCAGAAACGGTGATAGTTACGATCAAAATGCAGGAGTCAAAAAAAATTTCAAATTGAATGATCTATTCGATTTTATTTTTTGTTAGTGCCAGTGGCGTACCAAAAAAAAGTTCCGAGGGTAAAAATGGAACATGGCCCATGAAAAAGTATCACCCTGTATACTGTTTCAAAATTTGGCCTCACCTGGTGATTCAGATTGTGTTTAATAGCTTATGTGGAAAATTTGAGCCCGAAATCTTGAGAAGTCTAGGTTTTATCGAGAGAAAATCGAAAAATTTTCTCAACTTTAACACCCTGTATCTCGGCAACGAAGCATTTTTTGACCATTGGTTCTTCGAACTTTCTTGCTCAAATCATTCAGGGATTCGCATCCTTCATTTATGACATCTTATTCGGAAACACCCTGTATAATATAATGTACATTAGAGAGTCTGGATACATAACCAACAGATTAAGTCCATAACCTCCGCAGGTCAGATAACATGTAATTTCATTTTCATTATTTGTTTTTGTCGAAAAAATAATGAAAAAATATATTCAGAAATAAACACTGGTGAATCACCCAGTATACTACAATGACACTTCGAGTTTAGTAGAGAGACAAAATCTTTATATAACTTCTGTAAAACTTACGCATGAGAACTTGTTATTCGCATTGTGATTGATGCTAATGAAAATTATTCTGTTCTATAAAAATTTTATGTTCTTGTGCAGAAATCTGTTATAAATGACGTTAACATCTATCTGTTTACGAAATACGAATTCATTAAAAATACTTTATTTCCTATGACCAAGTCGAACCAATTATTTTTTTGAGTTGACTAGTTTACAATAAAAAATCAAGATATAACCAGGAATATAACTCATAATCATTCAGATATGAATTAAAGCACGAAACTAAGCCAATTTCTTCAAGGTTTGATTTAGGAAAGTGATAAAATGACATCCAGCTTCCATGAGGGTATCAACGTTCTTTCCTGTGAAAGGAACCGGTTAGAATAACGTATATTTCACGTGGATGCACAATATCACTTGAACGTTTGATATGAAACTATTGCTCATTACGTCTATTGAAGTCGTATTTCTGAATATCAAATGAAATATACACTTTTCTACCTTGTTCTCTTGTTCGAAGGATAATAATTGATTCGCATGTCGAAATTATTGAATTTCAAGTTTCTTTTACGAAATTCGTTGGTCTATCTCATTGAAACTGAGATTTCGCAATATGATATAATTCCAAAATATCACAATAACTTTTTCCCCTGATATTTCCGTGAACTCGATCGTATTGTATTTCTGACAAATTGCGTCAAAACTACGTGAAGTTTGAATGCGCAAATGCTTTTAACTTATAACAGAATGACCGCAAATTACTTAATAGAAGAAAAAGCGTTACAAACGAAAGATCTCAGATTACACGTCAGGTATTAATTATGGCGATACAGTAGGTATATGTTTCTAGGTAATATAGATCGTTAGATTAACAATGTTTATGTTTCTGTAATATTATATTATCATTGTTCTTCAGATTCTATATAAATTGAACTAAAAGTAAACACTAAAAAAAATATACTAGAGATTAGAACATCCAATTCTACTTTGAAAGTACGAGGTTTATTCAAAAAGTAGATGCTTTGTACAATTCCGATTGTCAACGATATTTTCTCCCTATTCTGTTACTTATATTTCTATGAAGACACAAGATGTGGCATTTCTTTTGAGGAATGTATTATAATTCTGTTGAGACTTGTTTACACGTAGTCGGACAATTGTCGAAGGACAGCTTTCTGGCTTATAATTATTGAAGAGTGAAAACTTCCGACAATTGGCGACTGACGAAATTTTGTTTTTTAGTGATGAAATATGGTATTTATTTGGAATAACCAGTTGAATTTAAAGTTCTCTATGGGCATTCGAAACATTCAGGGGGAGCAGTGGAAGAGCAGGGAAAATTACAAGGGCATCGAGATGGCGCGGAGGGGACAGGAAAATGTGAGAGTATAGTCTAAAAATGCAAAAATATAAAGGCTTATTTGCGTCGATTATTATAGGTATTATTATCATTTTTATTGCTTGTGCGAACATTCAACCATTTTGGTAGAACTTGTATTGGATCAAAAAGATAATTACTGAAAAAACAATAACACATAATCATTAAAATATAACAAAATAACACAGAAACTAACAGTAAATGATTATTAATCCATGCTTCATGTGAGTTTATAATTTTAACTGGCAAGCAAACCATTTTGGGTAGCAGAATGAAAACGAAACCTAAAGATATATTTGTGCCATGTGATCTGGTCAGCAACCGGCTCCATCTGCGGTGCAACCGGCCACGATCGAGGTGGGTACCAGGCCTGACGCAAAAAATGAGAGACTGGATAACAAGAAAAATTAACAGACACTGAAAATAGCAACATGGAATGTGCGTACCATATTCCAGGCAGGAAAATGAGAAATTCTGCTCTGGAGCTGAACAGACTGGGAATCTCTATCATGATGATGGCCAGGAAATGGGCAGTTCTGAACTGATGGCGCGACGCTTTACTACTCAGGATCTCCCGCTGAAGATGAGCACCATAAACAGAGGAATTGATTGGGTGTGTTTCCAGTTTTGTGCCGCTCTCTTCTCGATGCATGCTACTTCAACTGATTACCCAGTTATTTAAAATTAATCTCGTCCAGGTTTACGCAACTACTTCAGAGAAAGACGAAGAGAAAATTGAGAAATTTTACCAGGAAATCAAGGGAATACTATCAATTACCAAGAATCTTAACTATCATTTTAGGAGATTCCAATGTGAAGATTGGAAAGGGAAGATCAGGAAATATTGTAGGAGACTAAGCATTAGGCACAAGGAATGCTAGAGGCGACCGACTGGTAGAGTTCTGTCAAGAATGGAACTTAATATTGACGAACACATGGTTTCAGCTGCCTTCAAGAAGGCTTCACACTTGGAGGTCTTCTCAAGATGCTCCAGATAACATAGTGCGAAATCAAATCGACTCCATAGTCTATAGTCGCTATCGTAATGCGGTAAAAAGCGTTAAAACATACCCAGAGGCTGATATAGAATCAGACCACAATATCTTAGTTGGAAGATTTCATGTGATACTCAAAAAAACCTCACGCCCACGAATGTCTAATGAACTTGACACCGACAGTTTGAAACAACCAGAAATTAGGGAGAATTCAGCGAAAATGCTTGACCAACGGTTGATAGCTATGGAACCGTTAGATAAAATGGAGGATATTTGGACCAGCTTTAAAACATGTTTGAGAATACAGGAATACAGCAGATAGTACATAGAAAGAATGAGAAGAAGCATGAGTGGATGACAAATGAAATTCTTCTACTGATGGAAAAGAGACGAGAAAGTAAAGGGAAGTAGGATTATAAAAACAAACAGCGAACTATCAAAAGAAAAATAATCGAAGCGAAAAAACATGGCTCAAAAACAATTGTCGAGAAATTGAGGAGACTGAGGATAAACCTGATAACTTCAACCTGAATAAAAGCTCAAAGAAATGGTAGGACCAAAACAATCTCATAGTATCCATAGATTACTGAATAAAAATAAAAGGCTAGTGGTTGAAGAAGAACTGAAAGAAGATATTTGGAAATTCTATTTAAAAGAGGTGTTCAGTGATCAGC